>DVQP01001720.1:0-14544 GCA_018231745.1 Danaus eresimus
TAGGACATCACTGGAAGTGACGCTGAACATTAAAAATCCAAATGAAGCTGTACCTCGAACACTATCTTTAAATTGCATTGTGTTATTTTTAGTTAAAGTAATCACATGTAACTACTGATTTCATGAATGTCTGTAATAAATATTATTGTTATTAGATTGTTTAAATTACCACGATTAAATGTTACTTACAGACAGACCGAGGTAGTTATTAGCACAGAAATTCAGAAACTCTCCCTCCGCCCCGTGCACCTTCACCTGAAACAGAACAGAAACACACATAAGATAATAATATCTAAATGCTCGCTTCACTTTGTGTCTGTGATTCTTAAAATCTGCAAGTTTATTGTACAGAGATAACAGAATGTCGTTAACATTTTCTCATTATGTTTGCAATGTCTTCTTCGTTATGAATACAAAGTTGTTATTCTTAAAAGTCGGATAAGGTTTTTGACTTAAACACAAAGTAATCTTAAGACAGGTCGTGGAAGCATTGATAATCCTTAAAAGAAAAATAATACAAAAATATTTTTTTCTTAGAACAGAAAGAAAGGTACTGTTACTTGTAATAATAAAATACTATTAACACAACTTTAAGACAATGGTTTAAGTTTAAGGGTCCATTTATTAACTATATGTAAAATTAGCAACGTATTAGTCTTTAGTCTTTACTATCAGCCATTGTCTTCTCCCGCTTATCTCAAACATAATTCCGTCATAATTACCTTCGTGTCCTGAGGTGACGTCAATACTCTCTCGTGTTTCCATGTCTTAGCTCTCTTTATTTCTTGGAGTCTATCTTCAAGGACCTCTCGGAGTTTAGTCACCCCTGCCCTTTCTTTCACATTGAACTCATGAAACTGTCTAAATTGTTGTCCTCTGAACACTGTTTGACAGAACCGATTAATATGCCCGTAATATAAATACTATTATTGTATTTGTTTTCACCATATTATTTAAATGAAATAGGAAAATTCAACAGTTCAAGAACTGTGAATGTATTTGAAAGTGAAATATTAAATTATTATTAGAATGTACACGTATATAACAATCTTGTAATCAGGTAAGTTACATTACGACTGTTTGATATAATTGCTGTATTAGTTTACTCATTTCTTTAAAAATATGTTGCAATCTTTTGATTTATTACAGCAAATATATAATAGTTTTAAAATAAAATCCATTAAACCAAACTGTCTAACAAAATTTTTGTTTATATTACGCAAAATCTTCAAAGCTGATTTATTAAGAAATTAACTTAATTTTAAACATATGTATTTAACACTCGAGGAGTTTTATATATCACTATCATAAGGGCGTTACCAAGGCTTGAAAACATATCGGCTGGTATTTACAAAGCTGACGATCTTAGCACGAATATCGTAAACAGAATAAGATAAAGAAAATTTATCTTCATAGAAGGCAGTACTGGGTGAGTTTTAATGCAATAATTTTATTAATTAATTAAAACCTAACTTACCTACGGACAGGAGTTTAGGTCGTAAGGCCATCTCGTCGACTGTCGGAGTGGCCGTAATTTACCGGCATCTTAAACCAGTCACGCAAGTTTCTGTTTACCATTCAGTTGTGGTTCAGGTCTGGCTGATATTTTACCTGTTATTTGCATCTAAATGTTGTTTGACACCAAATTATTCTTTGTTTCCAAGGTCATCTGTTATCACTACAATAACACTTATAGGGGATTGAATGTTATTGGTTGGTGTAGATTTAAAATGCTTAATTGTGGGAAATTTTCGTGAATCTCTGCCGCGAAATATTTAAAATATGAAAATTATTGAAATGCATTTGTTTCAGTGTGACAATGCAGTTTGCAGTCAACGACCGTTTATGAAAGGACTCGATATATTTTGAGAGTTTCTTAAAAAATATAATTTATAATTACTGCTAATCTTCATATTTTAAAATCATTATTGTTTTATTAAACTGTCAGAAATGAACATTTTTAAAACTATTCTTGTATTAAGGAGATCTAAGACATGCGCGAGTCATTTAAATAAAACTAATATGTTTTCGGATTTACTACGTGAATTTAATATTAAAAAAAACTACATAATTCCGACGCTTCGGTGAAAAGTAAAATTTGCTTTGTAAATCCGAAAAAATATTATTAGTATTTTTACTATATTATAAGTTTTATTCTTCTAAGATTTCAGCGTTTTCATCTGTTTCTTTCGTTAGTTTGATGAGTTGATTTTAAATGAGACATTTTAGAAATGTTATCTTTCTCGGGTTTTCTATTTCGTGTCTGAGTGTATATGATTCGATCAGAAAAAAAAATAGTAAAAATATTCTCCAAGCTCTAGAAAGTGACTAACATAGAGTAAGTAAGAATTATTGAAAAAATTTCTTGACATTTGTAAGACAAGTACAAAAACTCTGTCTATGGGAAGCCATGAAGATCAAGACTAGCGATTGCTTATAAAATAAACATCTAACTTTCAATCACTATTTTGATACACATTAGCTAACGGGTGGAAGAAAATAATATTTTCTCAAACAAACGTTATTGTGGGTCATAGAATAGATTTTCTTTTTGTTAAAAGATAACAATTTATCATTTTAGGTAAAACACAATTTATGTCAATGTCAAACGTCAAATTATTGAAATCGCTAATTAACTGTTATTTTATTGTCTTTTTAAAGGAGAGATAATAATTATATTACTCAGTCTCAACAAATAAATTGAATCCATCTCTAAAGCAAATAAACATATATTGGTATAAAGATTGAAATTCATTAAATCAACATAATAATCCGTATTCTGCTATCAAAGTTAAAGATATTTGATTCTTTTTGTAGTACAATTGCATTCCAATGTTTATATATTACATTTTTAGTGTGTATAACGTTTAAGACTGCCGAATATGTAGGACGCCATATTTGGATATCATTTATTTTTTTTTACTTGAATTGTGTAAATTTTTTGTCCCATTTCGATGTAAGCAGGTTTTTTACAAGCGACTTATAATACTACATTAGAGTTAACCTATATAACGATTATACAAGCCACATTTGTCATTTGTAAAATTGGATTAATAAAGAAAAACATTAGCACTATTTAAAAACATTTATTTATTGTAATCGAACCGACTCAATGAAGTGTGTATAGGTTTCATCAACTCCTTCTGGTGTAGATTTTATAATCGACTCTGAAATTAAATAATCACAATTAAAAGAATTATAACTTAGCAATGAAAAAAAAAATGCGAATAATAACGAAAGAAATGACGTTTTAAATAAATATTATGTATGTCAGGGCTTATTGAAAGCTGTCAGATACGCAAACCCAGAGCGGCCAGAATGTATATGTTTTATATATTCAGTCGAATTCAGTGAGAAAATATATTTATTACATTGAAAATTAGGCGGTGAATCTTGGGTGACAACTGTTAAGTTGTGCTATATACATATTTTTTGATGTATCAAAGGTTTTGGTTCACTTTAAAATATCAATGTTAAGAGCATAATAATCAGGGCTCACCTCCGGACCGACATGTATGGCCATCATAATGTCGTATTCGTTTTTGCCGAGTATAATGTTAGCGCGACCGTTGCCGTCCACGTTCACAGTCTTACCGCGGCAGGAGTTGTTCACTTTATCTCCTGAGATCACGTCGCAGTAAGTACCCGCTGGCAGACAGGTCTGAAGGAGTCATATATTTATCCTAGGTACTATTTTATTAATATAAAATTAAATATACGTATTTTCTTACTGTAACCAACCTGCAAATTTTGATTTAAACTCCAGTTGTCATTGTTAAAGGCGATGAAAGCCTTGTTTCCGCGGCAGAACGCGATCTGATTGGAGCCGTTGTCCCACCAATCGTTGATGCCCGTGTTGCCAGCTGCGTTCCTGAATCCTACCATAGCGTAGATCTGTCTCCATCGGTGCTGACAGACCCAGCCGTTGCCGCAAGATCCATCCTGATTTATCACAAAGTAGCAAATTATAATCCGAAAGTTCTTGGGACTGGCAATACTTTTGATCAATCCATATTTGTGACTTTTCAAGTTAACCTAGATTTTGAAGTAGAGCTTATGTTTTTGTATAACTGATAGTTTATGTTTTAATAGGTTATTTTTTGTTTTTAAATTGTATTCTTCGTCTATATTTTAATTCTCCTCTAATTAATCTCTTCAACTTTGGCATTTAAATCAATAACATCGTATAACATTAATAATAAATGCTTTTTAAATTTTTGAGGATATTAGTTTTATGTTTATACTCACGGAATTGATAGAGGGGGATATAATATTCTGGTTATAGTCCATGGGTGGTCCAATTTCGGAGTCCAGGAATTGAAAACTGCTCATTATTTGTGGTTCTCCGTAAGGATGCGCCAGGAGGAACGCTATAGCCGCCTTGTATGCTCGGGGCTCCTTGTACGTCAATATCCCACCACCGCCTCCATGACCTCTCTCGTTATCATGATTATCAATAAATGTCAAAGCGTCACCGCTAGCTAACAAACCCCATTGTGGACCCCACGAGGAAAGCCATCTCAGTTGATTGTTTCCTCTGAAGGCGTTACTTAGTTCCAAGCCAGCTTTGAATTCTGTGACAGCTCCTATAGGTGTGTATTCGTCCCTGCTGACGGCCTCACCGCCATAGTCGATAACCTCCTGGTATATGTATGGACGGGAGTTCGGGGCGAAGCCGTGCTCAGTGTTCAGATTGTGGAGTCTGCTGAAAATGACTCTCATATCTTCCGGCCACATGTGCTTCGCCGCGTCGATTCTGATGATGACAATAACTATTTCAAAACGTTTGACTAGCCTTGACTTATTAATGATAGCAATAATCCTCGGAAAGACTACTCAAATAAACAGTATAATACTTATATAAATATTCTTAAATCTTTATTGACTTAACAGAAATATAAATAATTATAGGAAATGAAGTCGAAAGAAGTTTATCTTTACATAATATTCGTTCCTATCATTTAGTATACTTTAAGTTTAACACCTGAATCCAGCCACACCGAGGCTTATCAGTTTGTTCATATAATCGACTATCATTTGTCTGACGTGTTCGTTGCTCTGATCCAAATCCTTCAGACCCACCAGCTCACAGTTGCGAACCTTAAACAAATAAATCTTAAGCCCAACGAGTCAATTTATATAAAGTCCTTTATTGCAAACTGCAATTTTACTCCTAAATAGACAAATGAAAACAACCTACTGAAATAGATAAAAATTGTCTTAGAGATAAGTAATTACACATTTTATTTATACAAAATCTACTTAATATTTTAATGAATTAAGATATCACAGCTATGTACGTACAAATTTATAATTTAGACCTACCCTCCACGCGTTGTTCATATAATCTTCCCCATTAATACCGCACGGTGGCCAGTTGAAGTGATCCCTGGAGTAAGGCACAGCTGGGTAGTACCAATCCCGGAACACGGCAGTGCTGCCTCCTGTCCCTACATTCTCCACTGGCTCTCCTGTCATGTGGTTGATGACAGCATCCACGTAAATTCTAATAACCATATATTAAAATCTTTTTAAAAACGCCATTTAATAAACAAACAAGAATAGATAAAAAGACCCTAAGGTCTTTTAGAATAGCCTTTACTAAACTAAAATTTTTTTTTCGTCAGTGTTTGTCGCTCCAAACTTTGTGTATACAATTATTATATGATGCCAGTGTTGGTGATGTTATTCGTTGTCTTTTTTTTATTTTTAATTATTTTTATCTTCGATCCTTTTATTTTATAGCTCTGCATTATTCGTTATATGTATTTTTTTGGTAGAAATAAATAAATGATTTATATCACAATTATTTTCTGAGACTTAATGGACGACATATTTCAACATTTATATGTTAACACTTCTTGATAATAGAGTTCAATTTATGTTAGTTAGAAAATGTTTGTGTTATAAATTACAGATCATTTTTCCCCTGGTACTTTTATAAATTTTCCAAAAGACAATACCATAATAAACTACATATTCACAAAATGATTTCTAGATTCGTTGAGCTCGAATAAATGACGTAAAAGCTGATTAAAAAGTCACTTGATAGTAAAACGAATATATTTTCGAATTTACTACGCGATTTTTTATTACTTTAAAACTACGTAATCCCGACGTTTCGGTTACTTTACAGCAACCGTGATCACGGGCAGACGACATGTGAGTGTATTGTGTGTGTGAACTATGTAGTTTTAAAATAATAAAAAATCGCATAGTAAATCGGAATATATAATAGTTTTATTTAAATGACTCGCGAAAATCTTAGATCTCATCACTTGATATAACGTAGCAAAACAATTATCCCTATAATATATTTTTTTAATCCTAAAAAATATCTGTTGGTATTTCTTACTATCTTTAATATTTATTTATTTTTTTTTAATTGATTGATATGCAATAATTAACTACTAAGACTTATTTTAAGAATTATTGAAGTATTTATGCTACAAACAAATAAATGTTGAAATTACCTAACTCCAGCCGCGTTACAGCGTCTGACCATGTTAGAAAACTGCTGTTCATTGCCAGATCTGGTCACCAGCTTATATGACATGGACTGATACCGCTCCCACCAGGGACGGTTGTTGTTACGAAGAACGACGTTTTCGTTTGGCGGTGATACCTACAAATGTTCAGGGTTTTTGTCATCTATGCTCTTTGAATATTTAGTGAGATTTGACTGAAATTCAGCTTCATCCATACCTGAATACCTCCGAAACCCTTAGGTCCTAAAAATCGTTCACATTCAGCAGCTATGTCGTCCCATTTCCACTCAAATAAATGAACGTTCACAGACCTATTCGGCGCATAGTGTGGATTCTTATAAGCGTTTAGTCCTGTTGCCAAAGCCAATAAAACTAGAATTGGTAGCCCCGCCTGTGATTAAAATAAAAAATATCAGAATATAAATTAATGATTTTCTAATTATTGATAAAATTAATGAAGATTTTTCATGATCAGAAACATACGTACTTACCATAATAAATGCACATTACGATAAACATAATAATTGCCCACCAACCGAGCTGAAGTTGCAAAACATCTAATCTTAATGATAATAAATATCACGGATTAAAAAATTAAGCAGTCCTCAACGAGATATGAACTCTACATATTGAAACATTTATATATAGAAAATACTTTTCGTTTTTGGCTTTATGATATAATTATATATGGCATTATGCAATTTTACATTCTAAAAAATGTGTAGAAGTATGGGTTTTCAAATATTATAACTATATTCTTTTAATTAAATAAATGCTACTTAAGTATTTGGTTTTTTATTTGTAAAGTGTATGATATGGTGAAAAAGGCACCCCAATTTTTTTTGTAAAATGCTTAAAAATCGAGAAAACAAATTCTAATATTTGATTAATTTATTAGTAAAAGGACTTCTGGTAGTTTGAATTTGTAATTTATAACTAAGTTACAAAAACTTTGTTACGCTTAATGATGTGATAATTCATATTTTGTTATATTTATTAATAAATTATTACATAGTTCATATGTAAGATTAAAACAATATTTAAGCAAACGAAAAACTTCTGGCAGACTGTAGGATATTATCTTATTATTTTTTACAAGCAATCTAGTCGATCCTTAATATCGTTAATTTTCTTTAAAATCATGTATCCGCATATAAAAACATAAAATATTCTTTCCTCTTAGTAAAGTCTGTAAAGTGGCATATTTTACTTTTTACATTTTGGGAAAAAGATAAATATATTGAACACAAAACATAAGTGAACCATTCATTACAATTCATTCTTCACTCTATGTTGTCTATGGAATATAAATCGCAAGCGCATCTTTGACGCCTATTCCTAATGTCATGTCAGATTATAGATGGCTCATAACAGAACTTGTTTGTGAACAACGAGAATAAGACCACTGGTTGTCCACTTTTGCGTTATACTTCATTAGTTGTTCTAACTGTGATAGCGTACCCGGGACAGTTAAAACCGAACAAAGTATTTCACACACATTTGTTGAGATTCGCCTTAAATTTTAGATTAATGACTAAAAATGTCTAAATGATATTTTCGCTGTACAACTGAAATTATAATTTAATGATAACTGAAGATTTTTATTATTATATTGAAAATGTCTTGTAAAATCATTATTCTTTTATCATTTCTGTGTGCTGTATCGTTAGTGTATACCTGCAATGAGGCTATCTGTGCGAGTGTTGTATCCAAGTGCATGCTAACACAATCTTGCAAATGTGACCTAAAGGATTGCTCATGTTGCAAGGATTGCTTTAACTGTCTCAGTTACTTGTACAGTGAGTGTTGCAGTTGTGTTGGTGAGTATCAGAGTATATTTAAAAGATTGAAGAACTAAATTTCATTCATAATTATTACATTGAAATAATTTTTTATTAACAAACAATTGAACCTGAAACTTATAAATATTTTTTTATGATGTGAAATTTTACAAAAACTTTCTCAACAGACATGTGTCCTAAGCCCAATGACACCCAAACTGAACTGTCCAAGTCATCATATGTGGAGGAGTTACAAGATAATGTCCCCGGACTATTTGCTGCTTTAACCAGTGACCCCGATCCTCAGAAGAGATGGTTGTCCATCACTTACCCAGTAGACATTGATCTATCCGCATACCGAGCTACTCCAGAAAGACAACCTGTATATCACTTGCGTGAGTAAAATATTTCAGATATCCTATAATAATAATATTTAACATAATTATTATATTTTTTATTTGTATGATTTACTTAATTTGTACCATTGTTTAAAAAAAATTGTAAATTCAAAGATATTCTTTCCATAGATTTGTATATTTGTATATTATATTAAACATAATTAAAAAAAAATTTACTACAAAAGTAATAATTATATTTCCTTGACAGTAACATTCAACAGCAGTATTTATTAGTGTTCTTCATTTAATCTGCCTTTGAATATACAAACTTGTTGGTAAAGTGAAATCTGAAAAACTGTTTTATTAGTCTTAAAGCGAAATTTAAAAAAAAAATTATAAGCTCTTGTCATAGCTATACAAAAAGTTTCTGCAAGTCCCAGAATACAAAGCAAAGTACCTTTAGATCTCATATTGCTTAGAAATAAATTGAATTTGCTAATATAGAATAATATTTTATTGTCACAAGGATTTTAAAAGCTCTACTTCTGACACATCCCATTACAGTCGTTCCTAAGATTTTCTGTTTCATATCATTAGCAATTTTATTCAATATCTCTTCTAATATGTTAGTGTTAGCTTAGTGTTAAATGTTAATGTTAAAGATTACACTATATTTAGCTTTATTTAGTATTTGTTAATAATCCCGTTGTTGTATTTTAAGTAATTTTTTTTTTAATACCTTCACCAATATTAAATAAAGTTTATGAAACAAAATGCCGTAAAATTTAGTTATTATAATAAATATATATATTTTATATGTAAATTTTCTGATTGTGTTTTTTCGAATAATTATTTATATTAGAAGATCTTTAGATGTTTATACGATTAGATGACCGGTTAGTTAATGACCTCGATTGTATAGCTGTCGAAACTTCCGGGAAATTTAACACCAATCAATAAATCGTTTATCATTATATCGATACTTTTGAATTTACATATATTAATGAATGAAAAATAACACCTGGCTTATAAAATCGGATCCCCGTCGTGATAAAGGGCCGTGAGTCACGGTGGAATGTTTTACCTGCTCTCGGTTCATCTTATTTGTATTGCGATGTCATTTGATCTATTATCTTAAACTATGTTAGCGGCATCTATTCATACAGATGCATTCTATAGTAATTCATAGAACTTAAAGAATCATTACTACCGTCAGTCAATTAATTTTTATAGCCGTAACAATGGATTAACGGTCAAATATATGCACTTAAATTTTTTTCTTGTTATTCTTGTTTTGGCTGTTAATAATTTAATTCTGAATCAAGATGAAATATATCAATTCCCATATAGTCTAAGATCCCAGGGCCCCCAGACGTTACTTATTTTTGATGTAACCAATTTTACGGTATAGACACTCTTCTATGTGTTTAATACATCATACGCATAAAACCTCTCCTATCCTATATATATATTTAGAATATTTAAAAATCAATCACAAACGTTGTAAATTATATTCATAATGTGTTATAACGTATGATACTGTCAACAATGTCTATATGTAGTGTTTAATGTATTTTACACAGAGAGCGTCGAACAGGAGTCGGAGCCTGTGAGTCGTGATGTCGTGACATTTAACTGTACGGTCGCCTACATGTCCCAATGTATGTCCTGCGATAAATGCCGCGCTTCGTGCAGGTCTATGGGTTCCAACAGTTTCAGGTTTGTTCGTGATAGTCCCTGAAATAACCTTTATATCGTTTTAATCGTAAACAGCACCAAAATAAACCTGTTATGGCTCGCGCGTTGTTATTGCTCAAGGATTCTGTGTTATGTTGTTTAATATCAAAATTATTCGAACATTTCTCTTCTTGTTCAGTATATTATAATGGAGAGTTAAAACTCGTAAGTAATCGATTACATTATATGGTTTCGTTCCCTGCTTATATATATATGTATGTATTTATTCTGTTGTTGTTTTTGAAACAATTAAATTTAACTGAACAAAACCCAGGTGGTTCCACGATGGTTGCTGTGAATGCGTCGGCGATAAGTGTCTGTACTACGGCATCAACGAGAGCAGGTGAGCGGGATCCGACGAGGGCGGGCATTAAAATAGATTCAGTTATTGGTTCGAACAAACAAACGCCTTTGGATTGTGTTCGCCGGCTTGCAGAGAAATATTGCCTTTATTCTGTTTCGCAACTATAATAAGTTATTGTCATAAACATATTGATTGTCTAATATATATAATAATAATATAAAGAGGAAAGGTTTGTTTGTTTGAAATGAAAAGGCTCCGAAACCATTGGACCGATTTAAACAAATTCTTTCACCTTTAGCATGCTACACTGTTACCGAGTGACATAGGATATACTTCGTTTACAAAAAAAAAATTGAAACGCTTACTGAAACTTGAATAATCTAACCCAAGGTGAAGAAAACTCACTGTAAAACATTGTATATTTTCTTTTATTATAATATTATGCTCGTGAGAAGCCGGGATGGGCAGCTAGTTATTAGATATAAGAAAAGAATGAATCGAGCTCTAGTTATTTTTGTTCTGTTTTAAAAGAACAATTGTTTTGTTAGACTATGATACTTAAAAACAATCAGTATAGCAATAAATTGTTGTTAAAAATGTAATAACACAATTAATGCATACTTAATAAAGCTGTCTATAAGCATAGCGTGTGTTCAAAGTATTTTATAAAGGTTAAATTTAACCGAGACTTAAAAGGGACCTTTTAAGAATTACAATAAATACAATGCTAATTCGACCGAAGACATTTTTTTAAAAGATTTCCAATAGATAATATGTTAGCGAAATCATAGCACACCTGCTTTAGCAAGGCCTCATTATAAAAACAACCGTGTCAAGTGTCGTGCAGGTGTTACTAATAAATTGTAAACATCTCGTATGTTAATTATGACAATGACATTATGTCTAGCAAAGTAATCTAACAAATGACATTTGGGAATGTCATTCGATATATGTGTCAAAGATTTAATAGAGGAGGTGAATGAATGTGTTAGCGATCGGCAGTGTTGCTATGGTTGAATAATTAATTGGATATTTATATTTAAATAAACATGTTTAATAAACATACAAATAAATCATAACATTATTTGGGTGCCGATTAAATTGATGTCGATGTGTGATTTAATTTATAATACAATACGTAATCAAGCAAATTGCTATAGATTCTGGTGTTTTGAGTCGTATATCCATATAGTTTTTGTTAGTTATTAGGTATATTATTAAATTTCAGATGTCTCGCGTGTCCCGGCGGCAAAGAAACACCGGATATAAGTAAGGACGACGACCTTCTTTACGATGACTTGGATTACGGCGAGGAGGTCGACGCGCAGTCTGTCTAACTGTTTACCATTCCACTGTTAATAAAGTTCATTCTACTGCACCAGTTATATTGAAAAAAAATTAAAGCTCTAAGTTAAATCTTTACGAAACAATAACTGAATAATTAGCTTCATACACAGATGTGGGTGAGAAAATTATTGTATTATTAAAAATATTTTTTTTACATCTTTTACAGCTTTTTTTTGCATTTTTTTATTAAATCATTATAGTATTCAATCTTCATATTGATATTTTTAAAGTAGAGGGACAAAAGTATTCTATATTACAAATAATGAAATTGAATAACACAGTGGAAGTTATTATTATAGTCTTATTTTAAGTATTAATAAATATAATACTATGTAATGTTGTGCCTTCCATGTAGTGATGTTATGAGACTGCCAGTTACAAAAACTTTTGGAGTTCATAATATCAGTGTTGCCATAATTATTAAACAAAAATGTCAGAAAACTCAAAAAAAAAATTTTATTATAATATAAAACTTATTGAATCTCGCTTAACATATAACATGTTATTAGTTTTGATATATTTTGGTTATAATATAAACATTTTTGTAGTTAAGTTCAATGTATGTAGATAAGTGATACGCTTTAATATCTATTTATTATTTATCCGTCCTTATAATAAAAAAAAAATCAAGCCATTTCAGACATTTTCATTAGGTAATTATTTGACGACATTTGAAAGTAAGTTTAAAAAGAAATTTTGTAGGAAAACTTCGGTTAGTCCAGTAATTAGAGATAACTGAAGTACGTACTATCTGGTGTAAAAATAATGTTAAGTGTAATTCTATTTGCTTTATTTACTGTTCTAATGTAAGACATGCAATTTAAATTTGATTTCGAATATTAAATAATATAATTCTCCCTTTAAATAGTCATGTCTTTCATTAGAATTAATAAAACTCAGCAATAGATCGGAATCTCGCGAGTGCCAAACTTTTGTTGCTTGTACAAATCGACGCCATTTTGATATTAAGACGCCATCTTGTTTATTTTAGCGCCATATTCTTTTAATTAAATTTTTAAATTAATTGTCTTAGTGAATATAATTTTTGTAACATTTTATATTTTTGTAGAAACTTTTGTATTAAATGATAATGAATAAACAATGAACTTTTTCGTTGTTTTTTATTACTCATAAGTTGTTATTCTTTAAAAATGACGAAATAATATAAATGAATTAAGGCTTCCTGAATTAATGATTATATTTTTTTAAATATTAATGTATATAACTCTGTATTATTTTTTAATTTCCTCATTTATTTATTTTTCATATATTTGTTATAACTTTATTATAGTTAAAAGTTCTCAAGCGTGTCGCCGACCCTGAATAATTATATAACTATTCAACGCGCGGGAAATCAATTACATGTTTTTTTTTTTAAATAAAATATATAAAAATAAAACCTTTTTAGTTGTGGAGTAAGTAATTAAAATCAGTAGAATAAAATAAAAACCGCGGTTGTTTATACATCTTGAATAAACGAGAATAATAACCTTTTTCTATCAAATAATATCTGTTGCTTAAAAACTAGAATCGTTAATATTTTGATTTAGGTAAATAAAATCATTTAAGGAAATAAAACTAATATTTTTCGGATGAACTACGCGTGCTTTATTTTTGTTGAAAAACCGTGATCACGGGCAGACGAGACGTGCCCGTGATCACGGTTGCTGTGAAGTAACGGAAACGTCGGGAATATGTAGTTTTTTAATAATAAAATAAGCTTACTATACTTATACTTTTTTTTAGGACAATGTGAATGAAATGGAACAACCCCTTTTTGGATTAAGAGGTTTATAGACTCATCTTTATTTGGACTGAGTGGGAAGCTTCGACAAGATTTCCACCAACGATACAATTTTAAGCGCATCGTTTTAGGGCATCGGTCATACCGGACTTATTTCTCTTGATATTATTTACTTCGTTCAATGGCCCTCATATTTTAGACCTCTCATTCCTAGGTTTAGGAGTATCTAGATGTAAAGCCGGCTGCATACAGAATATATCTGTACCTATAAGTAAATATCTAAATTATTTAGGCTTACCAGATCGAAATCAAAAATATTTCTTGTAAAGGGAAAGCAAACAAAAATTGGAATCATGATGATAACTGTGTTAACACTCGGAATTTCTGTAATTGTTTAAATAAATATTTTGATGAAGTTATCAAGAAAATTTACTTTGTTTCGGTATAACATATATTTTATGTGATTATTTTAATTATTAAGAAGGCTTTCGGCTCAAATCTGACCGAGAGTCCAGCGGTTAATGGCCTAAATAGGAAGAATAACTATAGCTAAATCAATGCCCAGAATAAGACCAGAACCATACACCTGGAATACTTAGCCAGAACTTACGTGGGCGCTTTATAAGGATTTTTATTCATAGTTTCTATCTAGCTCTACGTATGAAGCCTTTTAGAGGTAGAAAGAAAGACTGTCATCTAAAAATTGACTTAGTTAGCGGGTGTAGGTGTGAGCATAAATATTGGCGACTTTCACGAGGTCATTCACCTGTCTATACTTCCCATGGTGATGATTATGATTGTGCGA
>DVQP01001721.1:0-14536 GCA_018231745.1 Danaus eresimus
TGTACAATAATATAATATGTAATCATTATTTAAAGTTTAAAAATAACAGTAATATAAAATTTATGACCAATTATAGAATTATTATATAAGTTCAAAAAGGTTTTAAGAATGCTATAAATATAAAGCATACATGTAATATGTTAAATGCTTGTATACTTTCCTACACACCTGTAAACTTGACTATGAGGTAAAGTAGATGTCAATAATGGACAAATTTGAGGAGCCTCCTGGAACATAAAAATATCTGTTTAAACAAATATAAAAGTTTTAAATTTTTGTTCTGATAATCAATTGTTGTATAATTTAATTTAAATTCAAAATGAATACAGTTTCTAGCTTTTAATGTGGTTAATGCGACATAAATTGTGACGATAAAGGAATGAAAACCATAAAAAAAATTAGAAAACAAGACTTTAAAAAATTTAAGTTAATTAAATTTAATTAAACAATTAAATTAATTTAATTAAACAATTAAATTAATTTAATTAAAAAAAAATTAAATTAATTTAATTTAACATTTCTAAATCTCGTATGGTTAAATCAGTCCAAAAACTTCACTAAAGAATATTTTTATAATAAAATAATTTACGTATATAAAATATATAAATGTCATATTACTGGTATGGCCTGCATAGGAATGTGCAAATTAGCTCTCAACTTCCTCTGTCTTATTTCACGACGGACACAACACTGTACTCCTAGAAGGACTCCACACACACACGACGATAGACTTCCTGAATACGGTTAGTAAAATTATTAATTGAAACTCAAAACAAAAAATATTACTAACACAAGTAATGTACCTATCATACTATTATTATCACAAGTAGGAATCGAACCTACCTCTAACAGAATATCAGATTCATGCTGCCTTAAGGCTTAAACCAATCAACCTAAACTATAGTAAAAAAAGTAATTTTAAAATGAACACAAAAATAACACCACAAATTTATGTTCATACAGATATTGTATAGAAAGTTACATGATGTAAGTTTTGTAGTACTTCAAGCAGGTTGAAAACTATTGTGACTATGTTAAATAAATTGTATAAAGCAGATTTTCAGGCGTTCATTGAGGATTTTGCTAAGAAAAATATTATGAATTCTTACCAATATAAACTAAAACACCCAGATCACCATTGCGGTTTGTTCTACGCAATACAATTCCAGCAATACACAAAGAGATTCCTGTTAATATGCCAACTACAAAAATTACCTGAAAATTTATAGAATAACACCTTGAAATATGTCAACAGTTATTGATTCAAATATATAATTTTTTAATTTCATCACAATGAAACCCAGCAAAAGTTTATTATAGTTTAAATTTTTGAGAACAGCTTTGACACCTGCATAAGGAAAAACTTACTTGTAATATATAATAGCACACATATTCAAATCCTGGACAATGGCCGCCGCAGGCCCCAATAATAGGAACTTCAGGACTCACAGAGGGTAATGTAGGGACAGGGGAACGAGTCATCGTTCTAGTGTGATCGTCACATGTTGGCAATGAAAAAGATGAGGCACAAGGAGGGAAGGCATATGTTGTGGGCATTGGTTTTGATGTTACATTATCACATTTTTTGTAACTACGCCATGTGCCTGTAGTGTACGGCATTTGGTAGACTGGTGATGGAGGACCATTATCTCTTTGAGAATTTTGGTAGTAGACGGGCATCTAAAATGGTATTTTATGTTAGTTTTTTTTCATATGTACAAAGCAGTTATTTATTAAAGTAGTGTGAGACAATACATGATACGCATTTTCTGACACGGAGCTATCAGTCCCGGCAACTTGGTAGACGGGAGCATTGACGTCTTCAGCCCAAGGAAACTTTGCTCGCTGTTGGGCAGCTGATGAAAGTTGTTGTTCGGTTCGAGGTACCACCGTTGTTTGGTAAGGGTGAACGCTTCGTGATATTGTTTTGTTTTGTTGTTTTAACATTGTATATCAATGCCTGAATTAGCATCAAAATAAACGAAAATTACTTAATATTACTAACGTATAAATAAATAAACATGTGGGGCAACTTACCTCATCATAATTTTAGAGAAAATATCGCAAACAGTTTATGGACTACTTTTAAATTAGAAATCATTAGTCATGATTATAGTCTTAAAGCTAGTATAGCAATTAAGCTTTGAATCCGTTTAAGCTTTTAAATTTTAATATAATAATTCATTGTGAGAGCCAATATAACATTTTTATTGTTTTCTCGCCATATTTTTATTAATTGTCAATCTCGAAACTACAGATTATACATTTATTAGAAAAGATAGATTAAAATGTTTAAGGTGAAATAGATTTTCAGATTATAAAATTGAATGTAATGTGGTATATTTTAATAAAATACTTCTTAACTAATATAATTATAAAATAATTTTTTATATCTTAAAAAATTGGATGAAGGGTAATAAGCATTTATATTGAAAAACTAATAAATATTAGGATGACACAATGTTATAGTAATAAAACTTATTTAAACTGAAAAAATGTTATTAAGTAACTATATTGTTATAGTTTATAATAATAACGAAGTAATAAATTTAAAGTTCTTAAAATTTTAGTTTTTATTTAGACCATTTAGAGAGCTTATCAAATATATGTTAAAGGTATACCAGTTAAAAGGTCATCGAAATTTATTATAGTTTTTTTTTTTTAAAGTCAACATGATAATAAATTTAAAGTTATAATTGGAATTCGTAGAACAATCATGAAAAGGCACTGTTATTTTCTACATGACATAACTTACATTTTTATAACATGACTTTTATTCTCTGTGAATTCATGTCAAAGATGAATACATTGACCATACAGCCAGCTTTATTTTCACCAAAATCAAAAAAATGAACACTTTTAAAAGCAACCTTATAAAATGATTGAAGTGTTTTTGGTTCCTGTTTACATTGTTGACTACAAGTGATGTTGCCTGCAGTCAAGAGCAAATGAATTTCTAATCATGATCGGAAACGGCTTAAAAAACACAAACGGTACTATGAGTTCTGAAGAAAATGATAACATACCAGCTGCAAGTAATTTCTGCAGAGACTATATAAGAGGATGTTGCCCTAGAGATAATTGCAGATTTCTTCACGAAATTCCACCGAAAGCCCGTTTGAAAGAGCTATTTCGTTTTTGTCATGATTACCAAAATAAAGGTTGCTATAGGTCGAATTGCAAATTTCTGCACATTTCTTTAGAGAATGAGGAACAATTCTATGCTACTGGTGTTTTTCCTCGTGATCTTCGTAATGTACCAGTTATTTGCCAATCCACAATCCAAGGAGCCTGTTCCAATCAAGACTGCCAGTTTGTACACGTAAGAGATGCACCTTTCAGTGAGATAGGCGCTAAGCGTAATGCACAACAACCAATGTTTAATCATACATTCTCCCCACATATAAGGGATAATGATTCCCCACCAGAGGCTAAGTTTAGAAGATATATGGAAGAACCAAATTTGGACAACCAGACTATGCAGCCACCAACTATGTGTCAGAATTGTGATGCATTAAACCATAGAATAAAGTTACTTCATGACAATATTAGTGTTTTGCTCAAGAAAGTGGCTGATTTGACAGAGAAAAATGTTCAGCTAACATCAATGAATGAATTTTTATTAGAACAGACAGCATCTGTTAGAAGTGATCAGCCATGTGTAATAACATCAAGACATGGTACTTCAGCACCTGTATCTTTGGCAACTGTCAGTGTGACACCAGTTGTGAGTCTGGCTGGAGCCATTCCAGCACTCATGCCTACAGCGGCCACACCAAATTTGACATTAGCACCAGCTGCATCCCAAGCCCAGCTCCTCACTCCTGCTCCTCAAATACTTACTGTTAGTACAACACAACAGTTAGTAGGTAATTCTGGAGCTTTAATAGTAACAAGTGCTGGAGCTCAACAGCTAATGCAAGTCAGCGATTCTGGCACACTTATGGGTGGGGGTCAAACTGTTGTTGCTGTTACTCCAGCCCAGTTGACCTTAGCACCACCTACACAACAGCTAATGAGCAATGCCCCACAGACAGCAGTACAACAGCTGGTTCAAACATCTGCTCTACAACCTCAACTGGGACCACAACATCAGGCATCGCAATATGCTGCTCAGCAATCGGTACAGCATCTAGCTCAGCAGTCCGCTCAACATTTGGCTGCACAGCAATCTGCTCAGCACCTTGCTGCTCAACAATCTGCCCAACATTTAGCTCAGTCAGCCCAACATTTGGCTGTAGCTCAACAGTCAGCCCAGCAATTAGCTGCACAGCAATCAGCACAACAAATGGTGGCTCAACAATCTGCCCAACAAGCTGCTATGGTGGCTCAGCAGCAGTCAGCACAGCAACAGTTGGTGCCATCAGCCCAACAACTGGTTCATCAAACTTCAACTCAGCAAATAACAATTTCTAGCACTAGTCAGCCATTGGCTTTACCAAATTCTCAAGCTCAGCCACTGACATTCCCTATAATCTCTCAGAGCATCCTGCCCCATTAGTTATAAAATAATAAGTATACTCAAGTATTTGATTGTTATGGCTTATTTGTAGCAAAAACTATTTTATATTATAAGGAGTGTGTGTTATCATTTTAATTTAGTCATATAAGTTTTATGTTAATTAAAGTTTCTTATTTAATTACTTTGTAGTCCATGATATGTGTGATCTGTGTGGATATGATGCGATGCTATTCTTAGCTAGAGGTTGGACTTTTCATATTAATTTTGTTATTACTGAAGCTATAAGCCACTCTGCTGGATATAATTTATAATCAGGCTTTTACTACTATATTTCTATAATATTTGATACAAATTGTATGAATGATTCCAACCTTTCTTGTGATTTGTTACACCTAAAGCAGATGATGTTCATAAGTTCTTTATTTTTTTAGTAATATTAAACAAAAATATTCAAATATCCTTAATTGATTTATTGCATTTTAAATGTGTATCATTCAAAATAGTTAATTAAGTCTGTGATAGCAATCGTTATTGTCTATCTTGGTGTATTTTAAAAATTTCCCATTCGTACCGAGCACGAAATCGCCGGTTTTGTCGAATGCAATGGCCGTTAATTTCCCGGGGATGTTTTTCACCAATTTAAGTGGGCCGGAATCGTTCTCATGTATATATGATAAAGTTTCGCTGGCTATGTAAACAACGTTCCTGTAGAACGATATCTGAGCGTATCCTTCATAAGAAACATCGCCTATGAATAATGGTTTCGACAAATTTGATTTTAGAACAAAAAGCTTTTCCTCTTTTATGAAATAAAAATTATTTCTACCGTCTACCGCCATTTCGTTCAGATCTTCGAAGGTACTGAAACGAATTTTCCTGTTTTCCGCCAACAGATATAATTCTTCAACACCGTCAGGGCTGTCAGTTATGTATTTATTGCCATCTTTGTCTATGAAGAGCATGTTTAATCTCAAATCTGGATCCGATACGAGAGTAGCTTCATTTGTTGTTTGCTTATAAAGAAAGATTCCTCTGCTAGTTCCAAAATAAACCTTTTCGTTCTTTTTGTCTACGGCTACGGAGTAACTTTCGCCTTGGGGAAGCCCTGATTAAGTTCGTATATTTTCAATTTATTATAAGTAAACTTACACTTAGTATTACACTTGAGTTTTTGCTTTTAATGCAAATATATAAAAGATTCTTACCTGATATTTCCTGTGGTGATGTCGTATTTGCTTTAATTGTCTTTATATTAAAGTAATAGCCTTCCAAATTACGACCGGACTCCACAAAGAATAGATTACCGTTTGTATCATAGTGAGCGTCACTAGGAAAGGAATTGCCCAGATCGTAGCTCTCCGTAACATTGTAATGATCATTGTCTATAGACAAATCTGTTTTACAATTATTTTGAGGTATATCGAAAGTGACACAGCTTTTTAAGTATAAAACTATTAAAAGAACTCTCATCTTGAAAGTGAACCGTTGTAGTTGGTGGTAAGACAGAAATAACAAGAGATAACTTATTTCAATGTTTTATTAGAAATCGAGAAATAAAAATAACATAAAAGTTTTAATAAATCATCAGAGATATAAGTCCAGTGACTCCGCATAATTGCTTTCTACTAAGATAATGTTAACTGTTAAATTATTCAATAAAAAAATAAATATCACACGAATAATAATAAGTCTTTTGTTGTTTTCTTATAAATAAAGTATATCTATTTGAGTATAATTTCATAAGTTTTTTCTAAAATAATGCAAAACACCATTAATATATTGTTATACAAATGTGCGACTATGGTTTAATAACAAAATATTGAAAATAATTTCTATTAATAGACGACAGACTCGCATTCATTTTGTTTACTATCGTTGGGTTGTTGACATTGTAAATAAGAAGGTAAACGTCCGTGTCTTTCGCCCTTTATTTTGTGAATCTTAAAACGATGTCCTTGTAATATTTTTCTGTGAACAAAATACTTACGTTATAATTGTTTATGTACTTGTAACAATACTTTAACTAAATATTATAAATCAAAATAAACATTTAAAAAATATCTAAACACATTGTTATCTTTTTTATGAACCACCTTTTTTTGCTTGATATTTTGTGCCAGTTCTTGCAATAGTGATCTACATAGAAGGAATAAAATATCTGAGTTTATTTTTCAAGCAGTATTATAACGAAGCGACAGACCTGGCTAGCTTATTATGCAATGATTTTTTTTAATAAAAATTTCTCAATTCATTACTTTACAATCTTTTGACTTACTTTGTATTAAATTTTTTGAAACATATATCGCATTCAACGGTACCCTGTCGTAAATGGATGTCTTTTATGTGCCTCTTCATATCATGTTGGTAAGAAAATGCTTTATCGCAATATGTGCACTGAAAGAAATAAAGTGGCACCCTAAGTATTAATAAAGAAACTTGTTTGTGTTAGTCACTTGAGAACTACTGAAACAAGGTACAATTTTTTTTAAATTTATGTATAAATTAGATCATCTCAAAATAAAACATTAGATTCAAAACTTGAGTTCAGAATTGAATATAAATTTAATTACCTTATAAGGCCTGGTTGTGCTGTGAACATGTCGTATGTGCTTCATTAAGTTACTAGACGTGGTTGTAGATTTAGGGCAGTGTGCACATTTGAATGGCTTATCAGCCATGTGGGTTCGTCTGTGTACTCTGAGCAGATCCATTGTCCTGCCTTGGTAGGGACATTGATCGCATTTGAAAGGAAATATATTCTCATGTATGGCCCTGTGAATATATAAATAAAAACACATATTTAAAATACAATACATTTTTTTTTCAGACATTGTCAAAATTGCCAAAAGCATTTAAATAATTAAAATAAAAATTAATTTCAATTGTACCTTAGTACCTTAATTGTTGTTAGTATTTAAGTATAAAAGAAATAGATGCGCTTTTTGTTCATATCTTAAACAAAAACATTAATGATGCTTAATAAAATTAGTCATACTGTAATTAACACTTTACTTTAGTATTCTGCATACACAAATTAGTCAAATCTTATGGGTTTCCATCTGTAATGGATATTACGGAACCTAACCCATCTTCATAAATATTGACAAGTAATTAGTATCCCTATGGAGAACCTCACCTATTAAACACAATGTAATCAGCAGAAGATTACATATTCTTTATTTATTTTAACAAATAAAAAGAATTTAAATATAAAGCTGACTTCCTGTTCCAAAATTATAAAATTTAAAAAGAATCAAGCGACTGTTCCATTTCTTTTAATTATTGCAATTAGATATTAAATCTGGGCCTATGTTTGGGCACTTTTAATATTAACACTATTTTATGTAGCAAGCTCTTAGTAGCAAAAAACTTGCAATTACAAATTAGTTGCTTTAGTAATGTTTTTATCTATAAATTATTTTCATACTTATGTATAAGAAGGTTTGCATTGGAACGGGCAACCTTTCCACAAATATCACACAGAAATGTCTCTTTTGTTCTTTTACGATCTACTTCAGGTTTCAAATCACTGTTTTGTGTTTTACATTCAACTAAATGTTTGTTGTATGATTCCTGGAATTAGACAAACATTGAATACAGAAGTAGTAAAGAATTATTAGAGCAAATAATATAACAATTCTTCATAATGTTTTTTTTTCAATTCATTAGTTTTGATATTTCAAAGTCAAAGCAGATTTTTTTTATACCAAGTTGTCATATTCTGTTTTACAACTAGTACAGTTCCCTATTTCTGAATTGTCTTCTGAACATGTTGGTGAAGGTACATTCAATGATTCATCACTTCCATTTTGGTCAACTATAAAATCTTTCTTCACATCCTCTTCTAAAAACAAAACCAAACAATTATTGTTTATTACATAAATTAAGTATATAGTGGTACTTTAAATTTAAATTGCTATCAATTAGATAGATATACCTTTTTTAATACAAGTTGTGATATCTGGGACTGAGGAAATTCTTTTCATTAGCTGATTCGTCTTTTGGCACATTTCTCGAAACATTATACAGCCATTTAGTAAATCCAAACAGTTTTGACATATTTGCTTTGGTAAATTATCAGTTTTAAATATCTGCAAGTATATTATCTGCCATAATTTGTCACTAAAATACATAGCACTTCTATAAACCCTAAGCATGTAGTCAATTTGATACTTCTGACAAGAAAAATATCTTATAAGTTATAATATAAAAATTAAATTTTATTTTACTTACTGAAACTCCTGAAAAATGTTTTATTTCTTCGGGTATGTTAGGCTGTATACAATCATTAAATATCGGTATTTCTCCTTTTTCCTCATTACATATACGACATATCTTTAAATCTATCTTGTTTGTAGAAAACCTTTAATATTTACACTCTACTTAACACATTTTACAAAGTAATATTATAAGTCATTGAAATATTTAAAAGAGTATTTATAATTTAATTATACTATATGTAACTTACGATTTTTTTGATTTAAGTTTTTTTTTCTTTTTGTTTTTTTGAAGAACACTCGCCAATAAAATTGATTTAAGTAAAACTAGAGAGGTCATATTCTTGAATATATAAATCAATTAAGTATTCGTTATGTTTATCATTAAATCTGTTTACTCGTGTTTTGTTTCTTTCTTATAATTATTTTAAACACAAATTGAATTGTTATTTTTATTTCTGATAATTAATCATTCAATTCACCACAGCTAATATATCTGACATTCGATATTGTACTGAGGTTTTCTAGAAGTAACATTTTGTCAGTTTGAGAGCGTTTCCAAAAGCAAATAATAAGATAATGAAAATTTAAAACTTGTATAAACTGAATTTAAATATTCACCGAAATTAAATAAACCTATCACAAATTTAAAAACAAAAGCATATATTATTTCTCTCACTTGGCATATTTATTAAAATTTTTGGTACATATGAAGTGGCAACCCTTGTTAATTGTCATTCTTTGTATGTCATAACTCAGTATACATATTGTAGACATTAAATTCCTACATATTTATTTGTTTATTATTTCATCAAATACAACATATTAATCATATATAATTATTTGGATATGGTATATTATTACAAATATAAGTTAAAATTAGTCCTATTCAAGTATGAAAGCTAAAAATGTTTTTGAAATGCAAACATGACAATTTTTAGTCTCGGTAGAAGACAGCTAAATATGAATTACAACAAGAACGGTATTCATTAAATATAAAACTAATTATTTATCAACAATGACTGTTTACTTGACTAAGGCGATGATGTCTAAATTAAATAAGGTGTCTTATCCTAATATGAATCCACCAGATGATGATAACAATAGTGACCACTGGGATAAACTTACTATGGACAGGTATAATATTATTTAAAGTATTTCGTCTCTTCTTCATATTACTTATACCAGCAGTAATTGCCTTTTTCTTACAGTAAAGTAGGCCTAAGACTGTCAAAAGAAATGATATGCAGAGTTTGTGCAAGGAATGGATGTTTACCACTAAGTACAAAAATTTATGATTGTGATATAATGGGGGCAATTCGTAGTTTGACTAATATAAATGTGAGTACTAATATATCTTTGATTTTATGTGTTGTTTATGTATATATATATTCAATGATTATTATTTTTATCAAATAACCAGATGCATGCTTTTATACATATTCTTGATGTTTATATTATTTTAAATGTTTTAACAGATTAATGCTGATGATTCATTGCCTAAATACATATGTTCAGAATGTCTGGAGTCCCTCAAAGTTGCCATGAGGTTTAAAAAGAACTGTGAATTGTCTGATAAGAAGTTTAGAAAAATTCTCAATCCTATGGGTTTGTTTGATAACAATAAACATATTATTCAATAGCTATATTATATTAATATATGTTTGATATCAAAAATTACAGGTGATCCCCTACTTCACTCATATCCATATTCAAAACATGACTTTCAACTTATTTTGCATCAAATGAAACTAAAAAGAATGGAATCAGAACAGAAAGCGGAAAAAGAAAGAAGGAGAAGGGAGAGACTGTTACAGAAGAAGGATCCTAAAAGTAAAGAATTCAAATGTTCACCATGTGATATGATTTTTCCAACAAAGGTATTCATCTGAATTTATGTATGGCCAATAACTTGGTAGTAGTATTTTTCCAAACATTTTTTATGTAGTAAGTAGATGTTGACAGCAATTACATGATAGATCATTCACAAAGTGCTTTTGTATGTATGTATGTTAGAAAGATTAAAATACAAGCAATCATTTAGTTTTAACTTTTGACGTTATAGATGACATAGGTAACTAAATCTGTCCATCTGCTATTTTAGAAACTTACATATTACTCATTATGTATTACATATGGTTTGTATGTTAGTTTTTTGTCTATTTTTATGCCCTCATATGTCTTTAATAAGAAACAAAGTTATACCTAAATGATTACACTACTTTTTATTAGAGTCTAAAGAATTTAGCATTACTTTTATTGTACTTATTAATTATGTTGTTAAATAAAGATGTCAATGTTTAAAAATGTGACCAGGATTAAATTTCCATTGGAAATGGACATTTTTTTATAATTGTATGTGGCCATGTCCATAAACAGACAACATTAATTATAACAAGAAGCAATAGAATTAACAGAAAAGAAACAGTTGGCTTAGAATGGCTAAGTACTAAGGGCTCTGAACATTCTTATCCATAGATTATTCTTACATATAAAAGTTAGAATAGATGTTCTGCAATCTTCTCATTGTTGTGAGGTTCTATCAGCTTAATTGATCGATTATCATTACCAGGACAAGTTGGTGCTGCATCGTCGCGAACGACAGTGTACGAGGCGAGCCTGCGACATCTGTGGCCAACTTGTACGAAGTATAGCACAACACATGCGGCACAACCACGAACAGGGTTTGCTTCACAAATGTACGACCTGCGGCAAGGAGTTCCCCATTATAGCCAGGCTCAAAAACCACATGTACGTTATAATATAGAGTAGGGGTGTTAACTTTAAAAATAAATACCAAATACTCTTTATAAGATAACAGTTAGCTGACAGATAATAGTTAAAATAGTCGATTGTGAGTTAGAAGAATAGTCAGTTATGGAATTACTGAAAAAGAGTACAGTAATTAAGGCTTTTAATAGATGAACAACTGCTAGAAACATTTCAAGGAATGACATGTATATGTATGTTGATGAGACTGTCGCTTTTCTGACCTCTTTTTTTCTAGACCTTGCATGTTAAGAGGGATTTTTACATACTAGGTTTTGTGTTTAGTTTGTAATTTTTTGTTATAATAGTTGTATGCATTTCATAACTTAAGAGCCTTAAAGCCTTAATTTAAGGGAAATATTGCTACTTTTTTCAGGTTGGTACATACTAACACATTCAATTTTTTCTGCGACCTGTGCCCTTATAAGTCCAAGCACAAATATTACCTGGTGATGCACATGAGGACCCACACAGGTGAGAAGCCGTACAAATGTGCCCAGTGTCCAGCGACCTTTGTGAATCCATCCAACCTGAATAAACACAAACTTACACACCAGGAGAAGCAGTTCAAAGTAAGTTGGTCGTTGATAAATAGTTTTTGTATCGTGAAAAAAAAAATGTAAGAGAACTTTCTTTACTTGAATTTTTAGTAATAGGTCAGTAATAATTTCTTAAAATTCGTAAAGCTAATAAGTTAAGTAAAAAAAGTTAATAATTAAGTATCTTTTAGGTTTAACTTTTTAGTTTGGTCAATTAAAAGTCAGTACAATAATATTTAACTGTTTTTTCAGTGTATGCTTTGTGAGAAAGCCTTTCGAACCGGCACAGCTTTATGGGAACATCACGACGCCAAACATATGAACATAAAACACACATGCACATACTGTGGCCGAGACTTCTGTTATAAGTATGTATATCATGTATGTGTGTGTGATAATAACGCTTTAAATGTGTGTGTTTACGTGTAATCAATATAAGGATATTAGGAATCTAAAGCTTATAATTGGATCTAATGTATATTGGTCAACACATTCATGCTGATTTCATTAATCAATTGCCAGAGTGAGACAGATATATTTACTATTTCATTGGAAAATAAATCAAAGTTTCTTCGATATAAATGAAAGACATAACGTTTTGATTTACATATTTACTTGACAAATACAAATTCAATAACTGAATTGTAACCAACAGATCTGATCTACGTAAGCACGAAATAAGGAACCACAATCGCGTGAAACGGGATTACATAGGCGGTGAGCCGACGTACAAACAAGTAGAGAGGTTGCAGAAGATACAAGAGGATGAGATGGAGAAGTGGCGACAGCAACAGATCTCTGAAACCAACTTCATGAGTGTACCAGACCCTAAAGACTTCGTACAGCACAATATGTACGTCTCAGACGTAGGGCCCATCATACAACCACTTGGTGAGCTTACATTCAATTAATTCTAATTAAAATAATTACTTAATTATTATTATTTCAACAAAGGCCGAAGCTAAGGTACAATTTCAAGGGATCTTAAATGAAATTAATATTTTTGGGATCACGCTTGCTGAAAAGTAACCGAAACGTCGATATTGTGTAGTTTTTTAAATAATAAAATACGCGTAGTTATCCGAAAAACATTAGTTTCATTTAAATGTATACTCGCGAAAGTCTTAGATCTCATAAGATGGATCTTGACTTCCGGTGATGATTTTAAAGACTACTGGCTCTAATAACTAAACTTTTTCATTGTGAATAATAAGAAAAAAACTTATTTATGTTTTTATTAACGAATGGAACAATAGAGCGGATTAAAAAAAATACATTTCATTATACATTACTCTGTTATGAAAAGTAATGATAGAAACACTGTCTTATTTTGGATCTTATATAATTTATTTATTTCACTAGAAAGAAGCTATTAAAAATCAATGAAAAATATTATTATACTTTATACAACACCTTTCTTACAAACATTTTAAACACTGACTATGTCAAATAAGATGTATGGTCTGCAAAGAATCTATTTTTCAATAAGCCATTAAAGAACCAGGAGCAATCTAATCTTGAATAATCTATTCATGAAAAAAATACTCCTATCTTATAAATAGTGTTTTTCCAGATCATTCCAGAAAGTTTGCATATTTGCAATTAATTAACTATATATACATATATCCAAATTGTAAATGAAGTGAGCATCCTGTATAAAGTTAACATTAGGTACACTGTTATACATTTTATTTCAGTTATTTAATTTAATTTTAAAATTTTAATTCCCCATCCGTTCAGTAATAGGATCGCAGTGAAATAAATTGCTTGTCAATTATGTTAAAAATGGCCTCTAAGTTAAACGTTTTATTGTATATTACGACAAGAAAAATTTCCCTAATGGAAAAGAGGAGGTTTTTTTCAAGACAGTCATTCATCTTATTTGTGTAAGTTACTTCTGTCGTTGCAGAGTCTGTCTCTAAAACTAATGAAAAAACTTACTGTCTCATTATACAGACGGCTTCCGAGTTTAGTGTAATGAGTTCATTTTGTTTCAGGTCAACCGCAAACGGTCGAAATTACTTTGTAAGTTATTTGTAATGTTTGTTTGTAATTAGATGAATTTATATTTAAAAAAAAATGAACTATCGAAGATATGTTTACTCATACATTTTATATGTAACATTATATTTTTTTAATTTTAAAATTATCATATATTTTTCATATATAATTAAATACATTTTATATCAAGCCTCTGTTGAGACATTCCTATATATTTTTGTTTCAGACCTGATTTGAGTCTTAAGAAGGATGATGTGAAAATGTATGAAGCTGAACAAGCAATGGCGTACTTTTAGTATCAGTGTGTTTTTAAATTTAAAGTAAATATATATATTGTATTACAATAACTGTTCTGCCATTTAACATGTGATGAAAATATTTTAGCCATGTAGATGTAGTAACGGTTTATATTTGCATTTTTATTAAGTAAAATATTGATTAATATTTTTAAATGAATATAGAATTTTAGTATTCTATGTGAACGGCTGAGTGTAATAATAATAAATATATAATAATAAATAAATAAAAAATATATAATTGTTTTATTA
>DVQP01001722.1:0-14529 GCA_018231745.1 Danaus eresimus
TATATAATATTTCTAAGATAGCATAATATTTAGTATGTGATATAAATTAACTATCTTAGTTATGATTATTTATGATTATCAAAACATCAACTGTCATGTGTCAGTTAACACGATATCCACATTCCTGAATGCTTCCAGGGGAATTAAAGAATAATAGTAATTGTTCTATTTGTATAAAAAATATTTATTCTTATATATCTTTAATAAAATCAGTGCAATCATTTTAAAATATATTGTCCGGCGTTTAATTTCAGTTTTTCTATGATATCGAATTTGTAAATATATCTGTCAGTTTAGAAAAAAGTTGGATTATATGGTGGGTAGGTAGGTACTAACTACTAAGCACATAAGTGTTTATCAATATTCAATACCGATAAACGTCAAAAATTGTTTCCAGAATTTCAAAACTATGGTTTTAATCTGCGTTTTCGAATAATAATGATAATTAAAAGAAATAAAGCAAAGTAATCGAAAAAATTGACTTTCCTATAATGGCAGAACCAGAAGTTGTTGAAGATTTCTATGGCGTATATCTTCTTTATTGTATAAACCCTAAATATAAAGGTCGTACCTACATTGGTTACACTCGGGACCCAAATAGAAGAATTATACAACATAACCGTGGCACATGGGCTGGAGGAGCTTATAGAACCAGTAAAAGGGGACCATGGTAAGCAATACGATAATAAATATTGCTGTTTTATAGAAACTTACGAACAGAATTTTAATAAAAATATATATTTTGTTTTAGGAAAATGGTTATGATTGTGCATGGTTTTCCAAATAACATTTCAGCGTTGAGGGTATGTTTATATTGTGAATGTATTTCTGTTATATTAATTTACTTTTGGAACTGATGATCATGAAATATTCTGCTAATTTTAATTTATTCTGCTAGTATTTTCAACTGGGATAAGAATTTGAAAAATGTTACTCATAATTTAAAACTAATTTTGTAGAGATTTTCATATTTACCCTTAATTGGTAATACTTATATAAAATGAAACAATAAAAGTACGATTCTCAATAATAAAATACATTAAACTAAGAGGTGATTATAATGTTATTTGTTTTGTTATTTTATAATAATGTAACTGTGTTTACAGAGCTTATAATAAAATCTAATCATAAATAATTACTTTTACTTTTATATAAACAATTAATTACTCTATTAATCCATACATGAAACTTAAATTATAGCAATTTATGATTCCCTTAAAACTTCTATGGCGACATTTCAAATAAAATCTTTATTTGTTATAGTTCATAAATGATATCATTATAGTTTGAATGGGCCTGGCAGAACCCAGGCAAGACGACAAGATTACAACACCTAGGGTTGTTTAAGAATGGTCGTAAGGAAACCGTGTTCCAGTTCAAATTACGAGTTCTCAGTGAGATGCTCAGAGTGGGGCCTTGGTGCCGTCTTCCATTGGTCATTAGATGGCTGGAGATCGATTTCAGAGAAGAGTTTCCAGTAAGCACTTTGTTTTTTACTGAACTAGTGTTTCATATAAAACCTATTTGAATTATTAAAAAAAAAATGCATTCACATTTTGATTTATAAATAAATCCCATGTTTGTAAAGATAAACTGCATCAAAATGATCTTCAATAATTTTAAATTTCATTTTGATAACGATTTTAAGCACAACATTGCCTTAATTTTTGTTATAATTATAGTAAATATGATTTTATGTAAACAATTTTCTAATGTAAAACACCTGATGCGTTTTAGGTGGAAAGGATGCCTCCTGGACACATGATTATATGTCAAGGCCCTGTAAAAAGTCGTAATCTTAGAAACACAACAAACGCCCCATCACCTGACATAGTTTGTCTTTTATGTTCTGGCTATTTGAAAGCCTCAGAGCAACTGGCCTGTCCGAACACAAATTGTGATTTAGTCGCTCACATAACATGCTTAGCAGACAAGATGTTACCACCAGGGGAATTTATACCAGTTGATGGCAAATGTCCGCTATGTGACTTCAAGCTGAAGTGGGGTGATTTGATAAGGAAAATGAAAGGCTGCTTGAACTCCGATACTAATGATGTATCAAGCCAGAACAACGACGAAGCTTGTACGACGAGGAATAACGTCTTAGAGGATTGCAGTAACTTTGTCAATTATGACGTAATGGAGTCATCGAATGATGATGATGTATATACTCAAGATGATTTATCATTAAGAGCTCGTGATTCGTTAAACGGTGATGTAAGAGATTCTGATGATGAAAACGATGACCAGGATGTCATTCGTATCCCACAACACGTTTTGGATGAACCCTCCTGGTTCAAAGACTGTTAAGATGATATAATAAATATTTAATAAATAATTGTTTTTTTTTTTAATGTAAAAATCGTGAACGTAATATTTTTTTTCTGTATACCAAGCTTATGTCTAATAGTTAAAAGTATCTAATGTTATCTAAGAAGGGTATACTACCAAAGTTTTTTCCTTAACTACACTTAAAAATAACTAAACTTTCGAGATTCAATTCACACATTTAATTTTTATATTTAATACGGCGTATTTACGTAATATTTATTACTTAGCGTAAACTTGATAACCGGCGTCGTTGCCATCTTTTATTAATGCACGCGTTATTTTCTTTATGAAAAACTTGCATCCGTCGTTTATTTGAAGTCTAAATATCCTTAATAAATATTTATAAAGTGTGATAGAAAAGGGTACATACGCTTAGCCAGCATACTCAAAGATAATAATGAAAACTTAAACAGAGCGCTAACTTAACAAAGTATTTCTTGATTTGAATCAAACCGAATACTTTTTTTATCCTATTAGAATTGGAAGGCAAAGGTTTGGGATTTGGGGCTGATTCAAATCACGTACTTGGTAAAAAATTAATTAATCTAAATAAAATATTTTAATTAATCTATACATAATAATAAGAAATATTAAGATAAAAATTTTTTCGCCTCGCTCTATATCCACAACATATTAAACCAGCGACATATTTTTTCGTAACGTATATTTAGTAAGATGAAGTCACGTTTCGCTTCAATAGCACTACTTTCACTGAGTGCACGATCGGTTAGTAACGGTAATTATGCTGTCAATTGTATAAAAAATATAGATATAATAACATTGGATGAATATCGTGGATGCATGATATTAAGACGTGACGAATTTTCATAGGTTTCTTCGCACATTCTGCAGTCGTTTAGATTATTTTATATTACATTGTTTTTATATATCACGTTTAAATTAATGGACATTTTATTGTGTTTATAATTTTATATCAAACAAATCACGAAATTTCAATTAGATATCTGACTATAATGGTTATAAGCAATAAAAATATTAAATAATCATAATGAAATATTATTAATAATGCATATACATATATTTAATTACAACTGGTGTCATATTTCAACTTTCGCATTTTTATGTCTCAGTAGTAAAAAAAGTCTTACTCAATTTTAAGGAACTTAATTTGATTTTTCACTGCTGTACCGGTTTGTTATATATAAAAACAAAAGACAGTGTTAATTATTTTATTTACAAAGTTTTCTTAGATTAATATAAATACTACACATCTACCAGGTACATTAATTATTAATTAAATATAATAAGTTTTAGTTACACGCAATAAATACACTCTTACAATTAAAAAGTTCTCAAGCCCCATTATAACTATTTCTATGCACGTAAATGTTTTAAATAAATAATATAAGTAATTGGTTCTTTAATAAATGCAACCATTATTTGGTATAGTTTATGTTATAAGTGATAAAAGTCAGTTGAATGCTATTAACGCTAGAAGCGTTAAGGCCGAGTACCGCTAGTAATCATCAAATAGTCCACCATCGTCGTCGAGATCATCATCATCATCAGCACCAGGAGGCACCAAAGCTCCGTTCAGCACTTCACCAACTTGTTCTTCAAAGCCCATCACCTTCGCCAGTCCGTAAAAAACCCTCATCACCAACAGCCTCGTGAAATCAACAGGCGTTGTTTCCTTCTTCTGCAAAGTTAATTGTTTGTCCGTGGGATAATCCATTTTCCTTTTCGTCTTCATTTCTGCGATCCCGATCAAACTGAACAATACAAACGCCAGAAGCAGACGGCCGTTCATTTTATTTATTTATAAAATATACGCGCAAATGAATTTTCTTTGTCACAATTTATGTGACTGGAGGCACACAGTGTGACCAGTCCTGAGATTGTCGCACAAGCGAATGAAGATTCAGACGCTTGTAGACAGGAGTGTCAGTGTTGTGTCATTCCAATAAACGTATAGATAACTGTTTTGAGGCGACAGCGATAGCATAAAAATTTTACAGTTACGCCGGCATGTGAAAACGATTTGGTACGATGATGATTTTAAATACGTTGTTAATTAAATCACATGTCCTGCATACGCCCAAACACAATTATAATGGCGGTAATTTTTATTACATACAACGTGATTTAATTATTTCTTAGGTATTAAATTTAGTAAGTATTTATGTTTTGGACCTGGGATAGCTGCATGGGCTTACTTTATGTATACGATTTAAATATATATGTATTGAATTTGCGAATATCTATTTAAAAATTTGATTAAAATATATATAATACTTATATACATATTATTTAGTTTATCATTATAGATCTTTATAATTTATAATATGTATTTTTAAATTAAGTATAACTCAATTACGGAAGTGTGTTATTCGACATACCGCGTGTAACTTAATCTTTATGGAATAGTTTTTAATCTACCTAAATTTTAATTGCGGAAAATATTTCGTTTGCTATTCAATAAGCGTCTTATTGAAGGCTATGAATGTGTTTTTTGATATCTTCAGGATCTTTTGTACCAAAAAAAAAAAACGATTTAAGTCAAGGATTTTTTTTATTTTACATAAAGCGTATGTATATTTGAGCTTAATGAATCCTATACTATGAATTTTCTCGTCTTTAAGCAAATTAGTGTACAGTTTTATAGACATGCGTTAAGTGGTTTTGCGCATGAGTGACAAATTTCCAACTACGCTAAACTATCGATTATCTTATTTCAGGATACTAAAAATCTTGTAAGGATAGCAATTGGTTATTGGTAAAGTAACAAAAATATAATTGAGACAAGATCCTAAATTTATATACAGTGATTTGTTTTATAAAACTATGTAACTTTACGTTACTGTTTTTCCTGTATTTTTTACATAAAATTAAAGGAAGTTTTTTCATACAACATTTGAGCTCTACCCATGTAAGGCAAAGAAATATTATTGAAAAGCTTAACAAGCAAGTCAACATTCTCATGTGAGTAAATAAGTAGCCTGAAGGTTGGGTGAAAGTTATCGTATCTGGAACGCAGCCCGGTTAAATGACATTGTTAAATCTTTAATACGAATACCGATTTGCGAATGTTTGTAAGTAAAAAATAAAATATTTACAAATATAACTAATTTATTATACTAAAATTAGGCATAAATACGTAGCCTTATAAATTTTTCTCAAGCAATTTTGATTAATAACCTTTTTATGTAATATGTAACGTTATATTACTAATTTGTTCTTTTATCAGTTTTAAATAAATGGTAAAGTTTTTTAATGCCAACCATTGTAATTTAAATAGAAAGTATTCCGTTGTGAATTCTCCACACGTAATAGTTTTCACCCCATACGCTTTTGACATTAGCTGTTACCGAATTTGGCGAACCCTTTCCTGTTGGAATATAAGTAGTTTAATTATTGAAATTGGTTTTATATTTCAAAAATATGTAAAATATTATAAATATAAAAATGTAAAAATCGGATATTTGTGTATAACCTACGTGTACATGTATGTATGTGTTTAAGAGTTGGCTTAAACAAATACTTAAAAATACATTTTTGAACGCAATGCAAATAGTTATCTTTTCTGTGACATAAATAAATACAGTATATTTATGTTTAGTCAAATTTCCAGGTTTCCCGTTTCTCAATCAATACCGATAATATTAATATTAGAATAGAGTTATGAATAAAAAACTGTAAAAGCTACGTATTTAGTGTGACGATGCCTACTTGTACTAATAATATAGAACTTCCTTAAAGAATTATTAAATCAGTTTCATACAAAATAGAGTATAAAATTAATGCTAAACATTTGAGTAAATAACTTTAATTAGTTTTAACTTTAATTATAATGTTCTAATTCACAATTATTATTGTAACAAAATAAATGAATGTATAATTTGTTTGAAACTATCAAATGAGAATTACAACACACTGATATATAACATTTTAATGTTAAACATATTCAAGAGCGATGTTGAAATTTAATTAAAAATGCATATATAATACAAGTATGTATTATATCCACACAATTTACTATAAAAATGTATAATACATAACAAATTTAATGTCAAAGTTCTAAGTTGTATGTAACAAGGGGTTTTAATTCAAGAAATATATATTAAATGTAAATGAATGACATCAATGAACCATAAGACTAATTTGTCGGTGGATATTAGAACGTTCAAAAGGACTTAGTAAGAGGAATAATTTAGTGGTAATATTACATCACAAGAAATATCTTTCTAGATATTTCTTGTGATGTATTCTTCTGAATAGAATATTTACCTTTATGTTATAAGGAACATTTGTCGTATATGTAATAAGTTTCACAGATTTTGTTACTAAAGCTTACTCTAAGATTCAGACCAGACTAAGGCAATGATAACTAACAGAATGTAATCTTTAGTAGCAAAATAAACATAGGCTCCATTTGAATGACAATTTGTATTATATTCTTATGTAAATTATTCTTAATAAATATATCTTTTATTGCTTAAATAAAAACAATTTGTATTGGTTATTGCTCCATGCGATTTTACTCAGAAAAAAATACATAAAAACTTAATTTCATTATACTACATACTTCTAAAAATACATTTTATTTAAATACCCTTTTTATTCATATTCTTTCAAAATTCAAACTTTTCTTATATTTTTTGCATACAAAGAAAGTTATGTTATTTTGAATAAATTTTATCTATATCCACATACAAATATTACAAATAAAACTAATATATTTCAGATTAACTACGCGATTTTTTTATTACTTTAACTACATAATTCCGAGGTTTTGTTTACTTTTCAGCGACCGCGATGACGGGAAGACGAGATGTAAAATATCACAAACTTTGTAAAAAATATGTCTCATCGGCCTTTTTCACCTTGTAGATGTACAAAAATTTAAAACCAAAAGTGAACCTTGACACCGAAACTTTGAATTGGAAATCATTCTAGAGTGACTCTAGGCCAAGTAACATTGTACACATCTATTTATTCTTAAGAATGATACGAATACAACACTTTAGTTGTTTGCCTCTGAATGACCTAACCATTTTATTTATTGTTATCCAATTAACTTAAGGCGAAGTATAGTTATTCTGCTAATTAGCCCCTATATTGAAAATACCAAATGTGTGTTACAATTTCGTGCAGATTAAAAAAATTACAAAGAACGCTATTATTTGTTGTATCCAAAACCACGTAAGGACTATCATGTACGAATCATGTGATTATTAACAGCAATTGCTTGAAGACTGATTATCTGTCAGCGATTCTTATGAAAAATAAACAGTACAATGACGTATAGGGAAATTTAAAATACTTTTTAAATTCTCATCACATTTGTTTCCTTTAGTTCGAATATGGTGTTATGAAATAAAGAGAATTAATTTCACATAGTACAAAACGGCTATAGATTTATTAGCAAAGATTACCTATTAAAAATATAATAAAAAACTTTAAAAATCAGTATTGCCCAAAGAAAACTTATATAAACACTACAATAACGCAGTTTGTTAGGGATTTTCCCTATTATATTAATATTACAGTAAAAAAAAACAAGACACATCACGATTAACTTAAGCAACTAGTTACCTTCTCGGATCCTCATATCCATCAAACGAAAGAATATTATGTAATAGTTTTATGACTAGGAATTGAACGATTAATAGGCGACCATTAAATGGAACTATTAAAAAAATAAAGACGATGCTTAAGAACCGATTCAATTATACGAAAAAAAGGAGAACCGATGTGTGGAGTCATCTAACTAGTCCTTGGACTTGGTTTGTTTAAAAAAAAAACTAGTTATATATGACCATTTTAGATGTGAAGAGTCAGTTGGACCGCGAAGTTTGACCGGTCAACATGAGATCTGTAATAGCTTTACTGCTTGGAATTGCTGTGAGTTTTTTGTATATGTATTTTTTTTAGATCAGATCACAATTTTTTTTTTTTGGGACGATTATGTTTTATGAATTTTATTCGACAAAACTTTTCAAAGCCTTAATTTGTATTCGTCTTGTTTCTTTTACCTGACTGTTTTTAATTAAGTATTGTGCAAACACAACGCTTATGGATGCGAATTATAAACGATTATTTGTTCATTCTCGATACCGATTGGAGAAACACATCGATAGTTTTTCTTTTCATAAATTTAACATCATGTATCATTTGCTTGTGAAAATCGAATTCACTGATTGGAAATTACATTCTATGTCCTTTATATTACATAATTATTGTAATAGTTATATAGATATGTACTAAATATATAATATATTTCTTTATTTAATTATATATTTTCAAAGATAATATCCAGTATAAGGTTATATTTTCTCTTTTTAAAAGATATTATATATTTATATTTCCGCTTAGTAGTGTTCTTTTCATTTTGTTTTAAGTTTTTTTGATTAACAATATTAATTGCATATTCATTCGCCCTTGAGATTAAAATGTTGAGTAAAATAAAAAATATCTTATTATATTTATAATAAACAAAGTGTAAGGTTAAAATATTTTTTCCAAGATTCTTATCATTATAATAAAACGTGGATAGTTAGTAATTTCGTATAATTATAATATTATTATTACTTATTCTTGGTATTGAGTGTTCTATTCTCAGTACAATGAGCAAAATATGTTTTCGATACAGAAAATTACTTGCTGACGATCAATTTGTTTAAAATAAATTAATAATTGGTTTAATAAAACATTTTATTTTACATAAACCTTCTATGATTTTTGTATTTGTTATTATTTGACGGGGCAAAAGTTATTCTATCTTAATTCTAAACCATAATAAGGCGACTAAAATACTTTGTACAAAGCTTTTATTTTCTGTAAAATATTCTTAGTTATACTTTCCTACAAGACTTCTTCTGACATAATTATTATTTATTTTTAATATATCGATGTTAGTAGTACGGATACAATAACTCATTTAATTTTCATCTGGTTTGTAGAGGCTATTCTTAAAAAGTGAACGTTTATCGCCCACTTTTATAATAGCATCTATATTAATACTCTTCAATGTTTTTATTTAATAGTGTTAAAACCTCTTTTAGGTGACAACAGCAGCAAAGGCTCCATGTGTTGAATTAAACAATGGTATCTTCATGCCGGTCGTTGCCCTCGGCACAGGACGTGGGACAGCAAGCGAAGTGAGTGTTGCCATTATTATTAACCGTACTAGTGTTATTTAGCACTCGTATTTATTTAAAATGTACAGGTTCTATTCATAGTAGATTATACACATCACTTGTTACACAATGTTTCCTCATTTGTTCACAATCTATTGACAGGAAAACTAATTGTTCGATACTCTAAGAAACATGTTTTTGACGAAGGGACAAATACTAAAGTTGAAAGCATTTAATTCATTTTCAATAAGGTAATTAACATTTTTATTCAAAGAGAATCTCTTGATTGAGTCCTCCATTATTGACGGCACAAAAAAATTCAAAATCCTTGAATCTGTCATTGGATTTTGATATTATTAACTATCGGTGTGTGTGATATTATTACAAAACATGCTTTATTGAATCTATATTTTTTGTCATTCGTGTAGCAATGTAATACATTATTTATAACATTGCGCACACTAAGAGTCGATCACGGACTTAATAAAACACTTTGTATATGTTATAAGTAGTGCAGGTGTGTAATGCGTATGTTAATAAAGTGTGGCTTTTTTTAATTTATAAAGTAATTTGTTAGGATAATATATGTCATAATTAGATCATTACATCTTGGACATTGCAAGTAGTTTACCCTGTAAAGATCAACTAACGTCCGTAATCTATTACGCTACATCATTTAATAATGCCTCGGCAAATTTCTATAGCGTAAATACATCACAGCTGATAGAACCGGTTTCAAATAACGAGATTTACAATTAGAATACCAACTCATCACAAATTTGTAATAGACGAATCTTTTTTAATTGTTATTTTCCTACTTATTTGTATGAATTTTTGTTTTCCAAACGACCTGGTTTTCTGAAATTTCATTAGTAATTACATTTCCAAAAATGCTTCCTCCTCCATTCAAAGTACGTTATATACTTTGATAACTATTACATATTAATTTATATAACATTCTTAGTGAAGGTAACAATAATGATGGTGATAAGCGGATTTCCATTGTAATATTTTGTTGAGTTAACAAACATTTTAAATTCGAATATACACGAGATTCTGCCGTGGTGTGATGACAGAAAAGTTTGTGGTTAATACAAGATAAAATAAATCTTACTTCAAAGTATTCCTTTTAGACAGTAATGTTTTCTTACTGTCTGTTACGAGCACAAAAACTAGTTTGAGAAATAATAATAACTGTTCGGGGCCAAGTTTTCTTTGGGTCCTACGTCCAAAGCATAGATACATTGCTGCAAAAGTAGTCCATTCCTTATATTGTAAAGTAGTTTACAAATTCTCCGTATGGGCTATTTGGGATACTAAATTCTTGTTCGCCTTCGCCAGGCTATCTCTGTAATGGTTTTTATTAATCCAACAATAAGTAGAACGACAAACTTTCAAACACATATTAAGATTTAGCAAACAACAGGACCGGTTCTTATAAACGAACTGTCATAGTTCGTTGGCTTCGTAACTAGTTTTGTGCCATTAACCTTTTGTTATGAATGCACGAATATGTTTCATTAAAATAACATATAAGCTTATAATACTATTGCTTGTAAACTTTGAGTTTGGGTTGGGGTTACATAATCATACTTTCAAAAAAAAATAGTCTGCTTATAAAATATATATCAAAATTATTGTTATTTAATTGACCATGCAAAACGCATTAAAGCAATTTTGTTAAAATTTCAATCGACTTTAGAATTATATAAAATGAATTTGACTTAGTAAGTTTGACTTACTTTATTATTCAAGGGCTCTGATTTTTTTAGTTGGTCATTGGAGGGATGATCATTCCTTAATCATTGTAATGTTATCAAATAAATGTAAATCTAGGAAATGAGTTCGTATACAATGTTATATTTTTACATATGCAAGGTAATAACACATAATTAATCATTGTCGTCTATTTCATAATTTTAACTATACAATAAAACTTTATATTTTCAGTCAGCTCCACTAGATGAGGTCCGTCAGTCGGTGTATTGGGCGATCGAAGCTGGATACAGGCATGTAGACACTGCAGCTATTTATGGAGATGAGCAACAAGTTGGTGAAGGAGTGGCTCAAGCCATAGCCAATGGTCTGGTCACCAGGGAGGAGATGTTCATCACAACTAAGGTATGAAATCAGATGTTATTGACTCTTAAGCTAACAACTATTATTTTTCATTAAATTTAAATTTCCATACAATCTTTCTTATATGTTTACATATTTTTTACTTTTGCACGTCCCTCTAAATACCCTCTAGCTGGAAGACAACTGTAGAAAAACTACAAATCTCTCAGCTACACTGTACTGAACTAAGATGATTTGTTATTTTGCATAAATATCTTAAAAATTCAAGGCATTTCTATAGATTCAAGGAATTCTCTTTAGTGTTTGTATCTTATTATAAGTTTTACTTTGTATTTTTTAGCTCTGGAATAACAGACACCGTAGAGACCAAGTCGTACCCGCTCTCAAGGAATCGCTTAGTAAACTTGGTCTGGATTATGTTGACCTCTATCTTATTCACTTCCCCATCGCTGAAGACGTTAGTTAATTTTATTTATTAATATTTTAATAAAATATTCCTCTCATCTTCTAATCCTCTTATGACATATATCAGAAGGTAACATTATTGTGGTGGGGATGTTTTGCAGTAATTATTTCTATCCGAATATGAATTCTTATCGTCATATAATTTGGTAAATTTTATTTTGGTAGGACGAAGGCACAGTCCAAAATATAGATTATCTGGAGACATGGAAAGGAATGGAAGATGCTAAGGACTTGGGCCTGGCAAGATCCATAGGGGTTTCAAACTTTAACGCGTCCCAAATATCCAGACTCGTCTCGAACTCCAGAATATGGCCAGTCGTTAATGAAGTTGAGGTAATATGATCGAATTGTATGAAAAAGAAATATCTCACTTAAATCTTCAGATTTAAGAGAGATTAATGAAATTGCCATTTAAGCCGTTTCCATTGCCATTCCCTGATATTTTTATAGACAACAAAAATTGGACTAGAAATCTCAAATAGTTCAATAAACTTTAAACTTTAAAATTCCTTCAATAGCTTTTTAATAAGTAAGTAATAATAATAATTCAAAACTAAGTAGAGAAAAGAAGAAATCGATAGACGCATTAGTTCCTCTGTTTTGATAAATGTTCTCAAACCAGGTTAACCCGAGTCTAACCCAGGAGCCCTTGGTGAAACATTGCCAGAGTCTTGGCATTGTAGTGATGGCGTACAGTCCGTTCGGATTCTTAGTGTCCCGGAACAGGCCGGATGCACCACCACCAAGGGTTGATGACCCCGCACTTGTTCAAATGGCGCGGAAATATAACAAGACTACCGGTCAGATTGTTCTGAGATATCTGGTAAGATTGTGTTATAATTCACATTGCGGTACATCTTTAAGTGCTTTTTTTGTGTCTTTTTTCCTTGGTAAACATTCTGCGTTGTAAGTATATACCATCTTTTATATTATCAAATTTTTATAGATAAAGCAACAAAAAACATCGATTCCATGTAGGCCACTTGAAACCTTAAACGCCTGATACGTGAACTTTTGGTTTACGTGAACTGATATTTTGGAATATTATAATAATTTCAGATCGAACGTGGTCTGGTCCCTATTCCCAAGTCCACAAACCAGAAGAGACTCGCTCAGAACATCGACCTCTTCGATTTTAGCCTCACCAAGGAGGAAGTCGCATTGATTAGTAGATTCAACAAAAATGTCCGAGTTATCGACTTCGCTCATTTAAAGGGATATCCAAACTTCCCCTTCTGAGATTACTCTGTTATATAGTATTTATGATATTTTTGTAATAAAGAAATATATTTGATTAAATCTTTTATTTTTTTAATGTTCCTTTTACTATTAATAGCTCAAAAGAGAAAAGCTGTTAGATGCTAAATAATTATTTTAACATATTCGCGCATACTTGTGAAATACTTGTCCAGCACACATGCAGTACCTACAATTCTAAATTGACGAAATGACTAAATAATGTTTCGGTGAATAATAATGTTAATAGTAATATTAAGAACAATTTGACAAAGACAAATTGCAACTGATAATTATATAAATATTTAAATAGTTACCATAGCTTGGAGTCCGCTAGAAAGCTATTCAAAGATCTTGTCTTATAAGAAAAAAGAATAAATTTATTTTTCATATCTATTTCAGATCGATCGGAAATTAACTATTATACCGAAATCTACAAACCAAGACAGAATCAAGCAAAATATTGAGATATTCGACTTTAGTCTCACCGAGGAAGAAATTGATTTAATTAATAAATTCAATAAGAATGTCCGCGTTATTATACACGCGGAATGGATAGAATCTGTACATTATCCATTCGATGATATAAATGTCACTCAAAGTACCATATAACTATGAACGAGTGACATTCTACGAGAAACAGATCATCCAACATCAAGTGATTTTTTTTTTGCAAAACAACAAAAACCTGCTTGCATTTCCCAAATGTTTGCACGTTATTCCTGGCACATTTTATAATAATTGTTTTTTTTTATTAAATTGAATATTATTGAATACATGTAGAACTTTTATTTTAATATATTTATTACGTAACGAGGAATCGGTATTACTGCAGAGAGTTCCATTTATATCTCTGTATTTGACTTTTATTTTTTATATTTTATGTTGCAACTTCTGCGAGCATTTTTTACATTTCCTTTAAAGTTTACAAATACCGAGTAACATCCATTTAAAAGAAAAAGAAGTACGATTTGTGGAAGAATTAAGTGAATTTTAGAAGACGGATTTAGAATCTTAGAACATAAAAATCATAACATAAAATCTTAGAACATAAAAATTCTTTTCTACTGATACCACCTTATTAAAAGACACTCTTTCAATAAGGTGGTATCAGTAGAAAAGAATAAAAAAGGCTTTAATTCCTGTTTATTGCTGAAGAAGGGATACATCGTGTAAATAAATTTCTATAAACTCCTTTCTGGTCACGCCATAAAACTCTTCGAAAAACTCATCTGATATTGCGCTTTGATTAAAAAGTTTTATGTTTATGTTAAATTGATTGATCATATAGACTTCTTTGTCAGTTAATGAAAAATCA
>DVQP01001723.1:0-14528 GCA_018231745.1 Danaus eresimus
TGTTAAGATATGAGCTCTGTATGTTAAGTACGAGCTTAAAGTAACCGCACTAAATCGAAATACATAGTATTTTCATTCAAATCAAAATTATAATTGTTATTAAGAGAAGTATATTATTATAATGACTGTTTTAGATGCTTTCTAGTCAACTGTCGTAATTTTGATAACTATATATTTAGTGAAACGCGTCATCGTTACTTTATTGTGTGTCGGGATGTCCGTGTGGACGCAGAGGAGTCGAAGGGGCCGCTTGGTGATTTCGATAGTGACTCAAAATCGATTGAACGACTCCAACTGCTGCCATTGCAGTACACGGTAACACGCGTAGATAATACTTGTATATGTAAGTATTTTAAGGCTTAGCTTTTGTTTAGGAGTTCTATATTGGTATTAGAGAAGCGTCAGATACTTTTAACACAAAAACAGTTTTCACTAAAGATGATAAATATTTTGATAAATGATACAAATGTCCTAGGACATCTGCTAGCTATTAATATTGTGATTTGTAATGAGTTGTCGCGATCCTACTTGGCTTAATTTGTAATTAATCTTATGATTGTTATTTCTTTATGTATTCTATTTAAATTTTATATCAAATATTATACAAACGAATGAGTCCTTTATTGATAACTCAATCGCTTCTAAGTATCAGTAACGTCTCCCGTCTGCTTACCATGTTTGTATCGTCACGGTACGTACGATATAATTGCAGGTTCTAGTCAACAAACAACGTTAATATTATAATGTGCGAAGTTTTATAAATGAATATCTGTAAAGTGCCTGTAGGCTTCGTTACGACTCAGACACGTGTTGGTAAGCAAAGCGGCTACACTCTACCTTACCTGACCCCGTCCGTCCTCCCATCGCTCCTGAAATCAATTGTTACGTTCGTTAAGTTTGTAAGTAGAAAAATAATTTTCTTTAACTATGTTTTATGTTTAGCGACAGTTGACGCAGCTGTAAGATATAGTGTGTGAATTAATTTTTAAGTCAAATAAGAAGTCCTCTTGATCTACGGACATTGACGTGCGCAAACAAATGGATATATGTGATGTTATAAAATAACAAACTTACGAAGGTTTTGGAAATAATGATTCAGTAAAAACTCATGTTTACCGATGTATGAAACAAAGCGACACGTGTGTCGCAAGTTGGTAATAACAGCTCCTCTTCCAGCTTGTGTTATCGCGCGCTGGGCTCCGCGCTGACCCTCGCCCCTTGTATCATAGTATGTGTGAGGGCTGGACGTTAACTTATTATAATCTTTAAGTGTCCGAGTTATTACTTCACGGTGTCATATCATGGTGTGATCTCTAGTGTACTCTGTGTGATCGTAGAACCATCGCCCGCGGGCTCATACTTTATATTTCTGTTAATTTTGTGGTAGTCGTTTGAAATTCTTAGCTATTTAATGTACTGTATATGTATACATCTGTTGTATAGTTATTATTATTATTCCTAGCGATGTAAACGCGGCACAGTTATATATTTTTGCACGGCAGCGCGGCTTCGTGCGGTCTCCGCGCGTCCTCACTCGAGCATCCGATTGGAGCCCCGAGTACAGTCTGCTCAGCAGAAGTTTGAATCGTCAAGATGAACATGAAGCGTTTCACGGTTCTCATTTATTATTTTACGTTAATACTGTAAGGTTCGAAGATTTATGAATGAAAAACTGTCAGCGCTCCGTGTGTAGCGTGACGATACAAAGCTACGGTATACTGAGCATACTGGGTACTGAACTCTGAGGACTGTCGGGGACCGGGCGGAGCGGCTTATAACGAACGATCTTCAATTCCAAATATATGATATAACAAATAAATGTTGAACTTTCTATCGCGAGTTTTATTTTGAATTTGAATTACTGCACCAGTCTAGTATGTATAAGAAGGCAGTCGCTCAGCTTCGTGTTATTTATCTGTGATTATAAACAGTCATCTATTTCCCGTCGTGTATGTAACCGGTGCGTCGGCCAGTACACGATCAATACGGGCCAAGTGATATCTTATCAGTGATAAGGACTGATATCAGAGGGCGTTGTTTCTTTTTTCATATTTAAGGTTAATCTTGATAACGTTTGATAAAGTTTTTGATTGCAACTGAATTTTGTTAGTAAAGTGAGTTCTGTAGAGTGAGTGTGAGTCGTGTGAGTCGGGTCGCCTCGTGTCAGACTGTGTTCATGACGTTGTCAGTAGTTTTGTTTATTAATATCGGATGCCTCTTATACTTTCACATAATTAGGTCCTATATTTTCATCCCTGTGTGTGTGTGTATGTGTGTGTGTGTGTATGTGTGTGTGTGTGTGTGTTAGTGCGAGTCATGGTGCGAGCGTCGCGCGTGTTCCCCGCCTTGTTGCTGCACATCAACTTGCTGCTCGTGGTATGATAATGATAATGAATTATTATATACTAGCGACCCGCCCCGGCTTTGCCCCGGTATAACATATATAGGCTACGACTGTATGTACGTCCACCCCCGCAATCCATATCGGGAGTAGATTGTCATAAAATCCGCTATTATATCATTTCTACAACACATACATTCCTACCAAATTTTAAGTCGTTAGGATTTATAATTTAAAAATGGGAATTTTCCATTGTTAAAGCCCCCGCAACCCCTCTTGTGGGTAGAATTTCGTACAATCCGTTCTTAGCTGACCTCTACTCGGCGAAAGGAATATTCCTACCAAATTTAGTTACAGAGCAATGAATGATGTTGGTGTCAAAGCGTTCTATATAGCTCACTGCGTTTCTAATATTTGTTTATATTTAATCAATATCTCTTATTAATATCTGTCACGTCTCATATCTATTTTGCTAAAGGTCCCAAATATAAAGCGGTAAAATTAAAACAATTTATAGGTTTTTGGTAATTCTTAAATGCTCCTCATACATCTACTATAATTACCCCGAACTACTATTACATGAGTCCGTTAATTCCGATTCTAGTTCTTCTGTAATAAAAATAAAGATTAAAAAACTACTTGGCTTAGGTATTATATGTAGTTATCTGTTACACTCCTGTGAGCTGTTTTTAATTACCAATGAAATGACAACAGCAAGTGCTTCAGAAGATCAGCAAATATAGTTTAAAAAACTAAAAAATAATGCTTTCCAATTAACCTAACTAAAAAGTAAAAATATTTTTTAACATTAACGATAACAGTGGGCGGAACATATTAATATTGTTATGAGAAAAGCATGGGCCGCTTTGTATCATATCTTTCATAATATTTTTAGAACTAATCGTATACGGCTGTATTTGCTTGTTTGTTTGTACCCTAATCTTAAATCTTTAATTACTTTTAATAAGTATGTATGTAAGAAGCCCTATTGGTCACATTATAAATTAATATTTCGTAACCGATCCATCTCGTCTAATGCTATGTTATATATGCTATGCTATGCTATGCTATATTCCCGCATTTCTATTCCGAAACACATCTCTCTCTCTTCATCGTAGATCCTGCCAGTAGTGATATGTGTGTCACGGCTAATTTTTTTTGCAATTATCGCGATTAAGTTAGTATCAGCTCAGTCACTTAGAAATTAAATATAAAACTGTCCTTATCAAAAGTTTTGATTTAGGGCTGTTGATAATGCAGCTATGAAGTTTACCAACAAATACAATAGCGCTTGTTCGGGTATGCTCTATCTCTTTCACTCTCATGGTAAAAATATCTATGATATGATATGATGATCCTGGCAAATCTAGTGATGAAATTAATATAATTTCTAGGAGGTATTAATTTGCCACCGGTCTTTGATAAGCCTATCCGTGTAAAATGGGTCAACATGGAGTTAAAAGAAGTCGTTTACATACATACATACTCACGGAGGTAAAGAAAAGCAGATAAAAAATGCATGTTTCCGTAAAAATTGCAAAAAATTTTAGATTTAAGCGTTAATCCATATAATACGTTAAGCGACCCATATTTGTCAGAGGTTGTGTTACATCGACTAAATATTTTTATCTGGAACTTTTTTACAACGCAATGGGACATTCTCTTGTTTATGAAAATACAAGAGAAGTTTAAGAGCTGTTGTAAGTACGGGTGAGTGTAGAGACGGCAAAATATACGCGCTAATTGGAATGATTCAAAATTAAAGAAGATCCGTCCTATCAAAGTATTGAAAGGGTGTGGAACTCCGAGTAGCCTAAACCCGACATCAATATTAATCCTAATCAAAATTCGCAAAATAAATGTTCCACCTCTGATGTACTAAGCTAACACTCAAAGTATCAGGATATCTGATAAGAATTACGAATGTTTGCAATGTCTAAGATATTCCGATGAAGGAGGGGACTTGGACGGCTTCTACCTACTAGAACAGGGTTATTATTGTTGAAAATTTATGACCACCGGCATACAGTTCTAGAACATGGACTCTGCACTCCAAATTCAATATGTACAGATTGACTTCATAATTCAAACAAAAACACCGTATTCTCCAAATTGAATGTTTGAAAACATCATCACAACAAAGAAACTCTGTAGAAGTCTGCCCCATTCTATCATTACCTAACAGGAAAAAAATATGAATGATGGGGTAGATAGCACTATTCTAACTTGCAGCGTGGCCGATGTCATTGTCGACATGAAAATGTCACAGTATAAGCGGCAGTTAAATATATAAACTTTTAACGATACTTAGACAATTCCATTAAAGCTTAAGAAACAAAAAGGAATATAGTAATTCTAAAACGGTATATTTGTATCATATCTGATATTTTTTTGTCGACAGCCATTAATATTATTTGTTAAAATTGTTTCTCCTCCCTTCGTCTTAAAGCGGTTGGCCGAAAAGGATGTTGTGTTGCTTTATTCATATTTGCTGATGCTTATTAAAGTTTGTAGATAAATATGACATACGACTTTTATATTTGTAATTCGTGGTTGTAGATTTTATATGTACATATAATAATAATATGTTTGTGTCAGTTGTTCGCGGGCGCCATGTTGGCGACGGCGGCGCGGTTGAAGTGGGACCCGAGCGCCTACATCCCGGCCCGGGAGTTGCTCCCCGGCGAGTACAAGAGCGCGGCATGCGTGCTGCCCGCCACCGGCCTCTCCCTGCTGCTGTTAGCGCACCTCGCCCTCGCCGCGCTCAGCTCCCGCCCCGCAGCTAGACGAGTTATGCTCATTGTGGTGCAGCCCTATCTACGATGATAATTGATATTTGAAGTTAAGAAATGTTAACTCATGAGCGAGGTGTGGTTTCAGTACTCGTCGATGATGGGTGTGCTAGTGTGGTGTTGTGTGTGGTGGGGAGTGTGGATCTCGGTGAGAGTCAATCGCTGGGCGCGTGGGCCGACCGCCTCAGACTTGAACCACGCGCTAGCTCTGCAGGACGACCTGCATCCACTACTGCAGCACCTCGCACGGTTCCACCCCCTGCCGGAGAAGGTCCACAGGCTTATCCAGGTCGGTGACATTTACTACAATAATAAATTCATACGTAAAATGTTGACAGAATAATCTTTGTAAGAGGTTCCAGCTTTATAAAAGAAATGCTAGCAAATATCAAACAGAATTACATCTAGAACATCGAGTAACGCAGATTCCTAAATTAGTCTGCTCGACAGAACATGAGACATTTCTACATTTTATTAATATTCTTACTTCTGAGATATTTCGTGTCTGCTGGCCAGCATTTGCGTTAGACAGAGTAATTTCCTTGTAGTTAGTGCAAGATTTCTACGTAAATTCTTTGGCTTCATGACATTCTTTCACAATATAGTATTTAATTTGTAACCAGGTTAAATTTTAGACAAGCGCTAAAATTTCAGAACTTACTTTCATAGAAACTACTGTGGCGTGATAAAAAAATTAACTTTCCTTACCTTTAGTTTTATTATGCCCGTTTTCATGACCAGGTCTTTACAGCACCTCGTCACCTTCAGAGTTCTGTGCCCTGTAGTTTGACATCCGTAGAGTCACTTTAGTTTCGTAGTGTCTTATCTGGGTTCCAGTTACACAGTTAGGTTCATCAACCTCGCTGGCATGAGGACAATAGTTATTTGTATAATTCGCTTTAAAACTGTAAACTGTATTTCAATTCATTCTATAGAAAGTATAAGTTTTTTTTTTCAAATGTGCAGAGATCGAATTGGCTCCTTTAAAACCTCTTAAATTTTACAGTAAATAAAAGTACAGACCGTTTTCTTTCACTTTTTTGGTGAATATATGAGAGAAATAATTATTTGAAAAACTCTCCGAGATCTTGAGAAAGATTGTGAAAGGCTTTAAATTCAAAATTCAGAATAAATAACCTGTAAGTTGGTTTCCCAAATATCTTATTATCGAATTGATTTAATTAGACGTATTTGTTGACAAACAAATTCGTTCTCTTTTTTATACAGAATTTATATGTTTCTCGTAAACATATTTTTTTATTCTATTTATTCAATTAGAAGAGACGGTGGTAACGAGGTTTAATAGTTTCTAAAAAATCCAAGAAAATCTTTTTTACATTTGAGATGCGTTCAAGGATTACAGAATATTATCCTCCTGTTATAAGCATTGTAATGTTCTCACGTCTACATACTCAGTATTGCTTAACGGGTTGCTAAAAGGTTAGAGTGCACAACAAACGTAGGAGATTCAACCCATTCCATCTTTCAGTGTAGTGTAGACTTAGGAGCTCTTTTGCTCTTCTTTTGTGATTTTTCTGAGTGCTAAAGATTCTAAATAACTTAATGCTTTATTAGAGTTTGAAATCCATTTGATTTTCACTTCGAAAACAGATTAAAAATGGAATCATTTTCGTTTCTTTTGACTCTTCAAACTTATAATCTCTCAAAAGTCTTATTTGGCCTGTTTTTAAATAATTTCCATTAAAAAATAAGTTGGGCATTTCTTAGAATCCTTTCTAGAATGAGCCTTTCATGGTAACCTCTCAAACTCTGATGTCATAGACAATCACCTCATGGCAGACAAAGTGATGTATTTTATAAACTTGAATTATCTTACATAAAAACCAAATACGTTTGAAAAAATGCATTATCAATGTACCGACCCTAAAAATAAGTTTTTTTCTGTTTGTTTTGAAACACGCACATCGCCCTTTTCACCTGTCATAATAATTCGTCGCATGACTTTTGTTCTTACACAGCCATGACTGTCATTAACCTGACATAAAGGTGATGAAGGTAGTCTCTCTGTCTGTCTGTTATAAATAATAATTCATGAACAAACGTCAACTATGAGCCTTGTCGGAGAGTCTGCCGGGTCGTCGCCGCTGTACCAGAGCCTTACAGTTTAATGTTTTCTCATTGTATTAACATGTTAGTAAAAGAATCAGTGACTGATATGAAGTTATGATATTATTTTGTATAGTGTACAAACAATAGTAATGTGTTCGCACGTCGGGTGTTCCAGGAGGCCGACGGCGACCTGCCTCGTAACGTGTACGTGTTGGTGGCGAGCAGCGCGGCGGTGCTGGTGCTGCAGACTACGGCGGCAGTGGTCGCTCTCGGCGCGGCACTGGCCGCCCCTCCCGCGCCACGCCGAGCACGACGCGACAATGACGGACTGGCCTACAGCAACACTACTACGTACACTCCGCTCAGGTCGGTTCTGGTGACTCTGGCTAGTCCCAACATCTACAACCAAAGTTTTGACTCAGATGTCAACTCTGATACTTTATATAATATAATGATTATGACATGTTCTATTTCAGTATGAGACGAGGAGAAGATAAGATATCGTTGAGGACTGTGTACAGGAACGGCCGTCTGGTGGTCGTCTGACTCACTCGCTGTACTCACGTCCACTCGACTTCTCTTCATTGTCAAGGCGGAAGCATTCAACAACTCACGCAATAATCTTAAAAGTATGAACATGACAGCAATGTGGACTGAAGACAGTTCGTTCGATTGATCACATTATTTTATGTAATACTTATTTTACTAGTTTAAATTTAATTGTTATAAATAAAATATGATAATTTTTTGTAAATGAATCATACGAGAATATAATTTATAAGTAGGTAGGTAAATAACATTAAGCTTGTAAAAGATATGATGTAAGAAATAAATAAAAACAAGAACGGTACAAAAATATCACTTTATTGCTTAATAATAGTCTTAACAAGTGACCATCTCCCCTCCCCCTCCCACCCCCGGTTCATCTCGTCTCGTCTTCCATTTTATTGTCTTCCTACTGCAGTCCGCACTATCCTCCGCCAGCCTCCGACCACACAGACCTGAACCCTTACTAACTACTTGGCACCAGAGGCTCGGAGCGCCTTCGCGAACACGCTCTTTGTAGTTAATGTGAGTTCTAAACTATCGACCTATGTATATAATTAGGACTTACATTAACAATACTTTGTTACATTACGTTCGATAAATCACAGAAATAATGGAATTCGGATGTTGGGGCTCGGAGTGAGACTTCACCCCCGCGGGAGCCTTCACCCGGAGGAGGAGACGAGCGGCGGCTTCTACTCCGACTCACAAGTGACGTCGACTACCAGCCACACGTTGGCGTTACGCCCTCATGGCGCTGGCGCCACGCTGGCATTCTTTCTTATAGCACCGAGTGCATCCTCAAGACACTAAACCTCTACAAAATATAAATTCTAAAAAAAACTATAAACATGATCGCAGAGCGTTACGTATTGAACACGTGAACAGGCAAGTCCCTCTCTCGCTTAGATATGGTTGCGTTTTTTATCCTAAGATATAATATATGCCTTAAAAGTTAAAATAACAACTACCCTAACTATAAACAATATGGCAGTCTGTGTGTCTCAGGAGACATGTTGAACACTTGTCATTCCAACCGGTGGGTACGATCCGGTTCGCTCGCTTCGTTGTATCAAATGCTTCGAAATCTCTAAGAAGTCTTTTATAACATCACCCTCCGGCAGTGTCGAGCGTTACATCGCGACAAACGTCTAGTTATCAAATACGTACATAAAAGACTCCTTCATAAATCTTCTTAATGCTAATTATTGGAAGTAGATTTAAAAAAACGATAATATACGCTTTAACAAGGTAATAAACATGAAATCTAACGACACACCACCTCCGCCACATTACGATACGTCGTAAGGCATAAAAGTGGAAATATGTCGTCGGCCTTAAGTGTCGATAGGGATTTCGAGGAACATATAACTGAGACTATGTTCCTGACCGTCGTCCGACTACAGGGAAGTATGTTGGTTCCCGTCGTGCTAGAGGTCCGTCCGCAGGACGAGCACAGTGGTGGTGGGACGAGGGGAACATCCCGAAGTCGAGGAGCTGGCTGCGAGGCGGCGCGAGGCTGCCAGCTGGGCGTGCACGGCGTCCCAGCGAGGATCCCGCCAGGTGTGCTGAGAGGAGCGGTCGGTGTGCTGGCTGCGGGGAGGGAGAGGCTCGCGGGCGTCGCAACGGCGGCGCTTCAGCGGAGGAGACGCGGCGCTCGACTCCGGAGGCGCCGCTTGTTCCTGCGGGTGATTACGTCATTAGTCAGACTACATACGCCAGAGACGATTCACCTCAATGCTCACGTGCTCCACCTGCTAGAAAATTTTGTCGAGTATAGTGTACATGCGCAGGTTGGCTTTTTTCCTCCAGCCGGGCGGCGGGTCTCGTCCTCCGTCGCTGTCTTCGTCGACCGTCTTCTCGCACGTGTAAGCACACTCCTCCAGGTCGAGGGAGCAGTCTGCTCCCCGCAGACCCCCCACAACCTTCATCCCCCTCGCACCGCACTCTGTGTCCGCGGTCAACGAGCTCGAGTCCGTGGCGACACGTCGTACCAGTCGGCGAGACATTATGAATGCCGCTATCTGAAAGTACAATTTTCTTATCGTCGATCGTCAACAGTGGACGTTACAGTACTACAGGTCGAACGGGTCACCGACCTGAAGGACCATCCCGACGACTCCGAACACGAAGATCACGTACGCGTTGTTTGGCGCCTTCTGCTCCACCTCCTGCATTAACAACACGATGGTATAATTTCTTATTCGTTGGTAAAATTCTTTAGTTTGGCGTTCACAGTTGGTTATAATCGTATTGGATCTTGAAATTAATAAGTCAAAGATGAAATAAATCTCAAGGACTACCTCCAATATGACCAGGTTCTACAAATATTTATTGGCACATTAAATAAGTGTAAGTCAATCCATAACAGACAAGGATTCACCTCGATCACAGCTTGCAACTTGCTATATTCGCCCGATGAGTCAATCGAGCGAAGATCATTATCTTGGTGATCGTCTTTAATATTTAAAATATGTTCTAGATCTCCTCGGGAGCTGTTGGTTGTCTCAGAGGCTCTTTTTAATTTTATTAATATATATTTTTAAAGTTAAGCTGAGTTGAGGGTTACGAACGGTTCCAGCTTTACCTCTTTAACGATAGATACGCAGTTTAATCTCATCTCTCACAACATCAACTGTTGAAAAACAATCCACATATTTATATAATTATCGCATCCATTTCAAGTATTTATTGTTATTTGTTCCGGTACTGACTGATCTGGGACTAATATATTTTTAATTCTTTTTTCAGCCACTACACGTCTCTCTTTGACTGCCTCGGCATTAACAAGAGCCACATGTTATTGTAGTTAAGGTCAATGTAGCCAAGAGATAGATCCGTATTGAGATTTGTAAAAAATTCAATATAAAAATATTTGTTTAAACAGAAACAGTTGTAACAACAGTAATAGGAAACCGAAAATGATAGCGAAGTGGAAAGACAGCTCCTAAACTACTTCACCGTCCGCTGATTTCATTCGACAGAAATCGATTTGTCCCGATCGAGGACAATTGGAGCAGCATTGTAATGTTAATTCTGTCAATTGGCGTGATCAATAGATGTCATGAGATCAGAATTGTCCAACAGACATCAATAAAGGTTCCATTATTACCGCCTGCTACATATGTACATCAGACACTCATCATATATGAGGTTTGCTGAGCGAACACGACCAATGAAAACTTCATAGGACATACGGGTCCGGGCGTTAACATCTTCACACGTCCGTCCTTCATAGGATAGTGTCTGCTGTTTCTGTCGTACAATTTCTTACGTTTGGGTTCTCCTTACTTCCAAGCACCATATTTCTGACCTAAAATTCTATTAAGTCGGTACGTCTGTAAAGGTCACAGATATAGACCTATTACTGTATAACTGCCATAGTCAAGGCCAATACCAAAATATACAAGGCGCACCTCGATCATAGCGTAGATGGGTCGCGCCACGTGAGCGTAGCGCTCGACGGCCAGCAGCGCGGGCTTGATGTCATGAAGCAAGTCCATGCCGTGACGCACGAGGTCGGCCTGAGGTGCGGAGCGCCACCACGCCGCAAGAGACGCGGCCATCCACGCACCGTACGCCACCTCGCTCACCGCCAGGCACACCACACCAACAGCATACTGCATTAGGGTAGACGTTAGGGTATTGAAAACTTCAAAACTTTAATAAATGATATAAATGTTGTCTTGTTTAGTATTTATAAATGGTGTCTCTGAGAATATTTTAAAGTAAGATAATGTATTTGTTCGTTCACTGACGAGGTGAAGACAGGTCGTAGCCGGGCGATGAGCGGCACTGGCAGCGACGTAAACCAGCCCGGCCAGCCAGAGCCCGGCCGCCAGGAGGTAGCCGGTGGTGACGCGGTACTGGGTCTCGCATAGGTACCTGAACCACGTGTAGGTGCTCGGGTCCCACAGCAAGCGGACCGCGGTCGCCAGCAGCGCCCCGCTGTACATCTGTTCACAGAACCAATTGTTCATTTACTATCTTGAGGTCTAACAAAGCGTCTTTCATCACATCGGTTATATCTGCAACACTCTGCTCTTTCGATAAGGAGTACAGGACGAGTCTGTGACTTCACGTTATGACATCAATAATATAATGAAAAGGTTAAATGTCACTGCGATACCGCGAATTCTCTGTTTCTTGTTTACTAAATGCTGACATGAATCATCTTCAGTGACGGCAACAGTTGCTTGTTTTAACTGGAGGTCGATTGACAGAAGAGTCAGATAAAGTTAACATTATCACAATGAAAAAAACGCTATCATGAGGTGGGCATGACCTTAGCATGACCTACACATACACACACACACAGCTCACTTATAAATAATTATGGCATTAGTTTCTAACATTTATCCGTCTATAGATGGGTCTATCGAGTTGAATTAAACAAGTCGCACAAAGTGATAATAGGTATCCGTACACTAAATAGATACTTAATAAACCTACTAGTGAATCCGACAACCATAGTTTCAGTGTGTACTTTCGAAAACCTTAGCTGCCATTAAATATAAGAAGTGGTAATTTGTCGTCTTTTCTTACAACTCACGGAAGAATCGAGATCATCCAATGGTAACAATGATAGGGTAATAATTATTTGCATTAAAGCTCACGGATAGTTTAAAGGGGTCGGCACTGACGTGTCTTACTTTACGTCTAAAGATTTTTCTGTGTACCATTTTTTGTGATTACACTACTACTTCGTCATAATAATTGTTTTTATTTCAGTCCATAGAGAATATTCAACAAAAAAAAAGACAAAGGTCGTATTTCGGGTGAGTCTACCTGTTTGTAAGAAGCCAACATTTAATGTAACAGCTGCTATTAACGGACCTTGTAAAATTGTTTTTCATATTTTGACAATAACTTGCCAAAGTCAAGTAGTTGTTACATGAATCATCGGACGATTTCTCACAACGACAACAAAAATATTATTTTATTATATCTTCATACAATGTTAAAGTATAGTGCGGACTGGGAGAAGCCATCCTGACGGAGTCGGCTCAGCGCTCTTTACTTAATATTACAGTGATGTTTGTTGCATTCTTACCATCATAACATTACCACGTCCTAAGCTATCAGCGGCGGCGCCACCGCGACAGTCAGTTGTGTCGTTTTTTAATTCCACTCATCGTCCATTAACCATAACGACAAACAAACACAAATGATAATTAAACTCTAATACATTCTTTTGGGAACTTTAATTTATTTGACATACAAGTGAGTATATTTTTCATTACAAAGAACAAGGCGTTCTTATATTTACATATACATATACATAATGACATATCCCTCTGTGAATATTCTTCTATGAGCGCATGTCGGTTTGTTTACAAACTTGAGTCCAGATAAATTTCGATAAATTCATAAGAAGGATTTTGACATTGAAATGGTATTAACAATAAATAGCTTACGACACTCTCACGTTGATTCGTCTGTTATTAACTCCGTGTTTTGTTCCCGGTCTCGTCGATTTAAGTTTGTTTTAGGTCATTAGTCATTCAAACACAACACCACAACACCCGCTATCAGACATGGCTCGATATATTTCGTCAACCTTTGTAACTCAGATTGCACATAATTTAATTAGCAAATATAATTAACAAAACAGAAAGAAAATTCTGTAATTGCGATGTTTTACGTTCTTTGTTCCGCTGCTGATAGAAACATAATATTAGAATTTTAGTTAATTGTAGGAGTCATGCCGCGGGTCCGTCCTCCGCCGTCACTCTGTAATAGGTATGTAGAGTGTGGACATGTCTCTCGCTGCCACAGTTGGTAACAAGTCTAATGACGTACACAAGGTGCACATGGAATGTGACATTAAACTTCATTCTCGCATCTTCGGACGTCTTCAATAGATGTCAAAAAAATTAATTCAATGCTGATAATTCCTAACCTCGGCTTGACCTCTCAAGTGTAATTTAAAATTTTAGACATCGCGTTCTGGGTTTATAAGTTGTCGCATGTTGAGTCCGGGAGATCAAAATTGTTTTTATATCAGACGACTTCTTGATACGATGCATACGTATCATCGGAGAGGACACACAGGACAGCGGTGCGAAGTAAACAGGCAGACGATACCACTCACACACAGACATTATGACGAGCGGTCAATAAACCCTACCCAAGTAATAATCTTAAAGAAAATTTTTTGTTCAGTAAATTTTTATTAACATTTAGTTTTTCTTGAAAACTTTTACCAATATGTAATAGTTGCAGATGCCGGGGGCCGGGGGCGGGGGGCCGGGGGACGGGGGCCCGTCTGCGAACGTAAAAAAATAGTAACTACAAATACGACGTGTGATGGAGTGGTAGATTCAGACAACCGCTTACCGACACGAACAAGTGTGCTCGAAAAGCTGGACATTAGTCAAAACGGAACTCTACGTTCAATACAGGTTTGCATCGTCTTGCGTCACACTGGGAGCGAAACGTTTTCCATTTCTCATTCAATGATCAAACTGAGCAACCAAATGTACGAAGATTGCCTAAGAACAAACTCGAATCCTGCGTACAGTCAAATTTCTTATAATTAACTTAATAGTTTATTTCTTTAACAAAATTTCATTGAAATCCGTTTTGGAATTCTTGTGTTTGATGGTAACAAACATCCACACACACCTCTGTGTATATAGAAGTTTGACCATCCTAATATCGTTATTTATATTATAGGTGAGTTTTTTTGTTTTGGTGAGTAAAATTGTTCAATATTGACATGTATGAGAGAGTACAGATTCTGTATAGTCAATGACAATGATTCAGGATGACTGAAT
>DVQP01001724.1:0-14524 GCA_018231745.1 Danaus eresimus
TTATATTTTAAATTTTTAACTAAAACTCAATAAAAACTTACATTTAAAGATTAACAAATATACCACAATTACAGTAGAAACTCCTTGATGTAGCATTATAGAATACACAAGTATCAATCAGCAAGTACGACCAACAACATAACAGGTTAAAGAAACACCATCCGGTTACAAACAAAATAATCTTGACGTATTAACACGTACTATGAGTTTTGATTGGTTATTTGTTGAATGAAAACGAATTATGATTGAGGCCAGGATAAACCAATATGAAAAACACATATGTCCAGGGTTGTCAAACACAATATTAAAACCACAGGTATATGTTCAGGGTTGTCAAACATTCATAGAATATTGAATTTCTATATTAAATGAATTATATCAAAACTCATAGTAACGTAGGTTAGTCAGTATGTTTACAGTATGATGTTGGCTGGATCTTCGATGTTTTCTCTTAATTCCTTCATCCATTGAGCGCCGACCGCCCCGTCTATGACGCGGTGATCAGCTGACGCGGTGAATGTCATGACCTTTGCGAAGCGGAACCTGGACAAACCACATGTATACAGAGCAACCGCAAAATAATAAATCGATATAAGTATTTCTTCAATTCACCGGTTTTTATTTATTATCATCATATTTAAAATAACCCCCTAAAAATGATCAGTGTCTATGTACGGTAATATCATTGCTTCTCAATTAATTTATTCCTTTACATAAAATATGTTCAGCTATCGACATATTATTTTATGTATAAATAAATTAAAATAAATCATAGTGGAATATGAATCATCCATAAAGTACTTGAATTGATATAATCTTATGTGATTTAATTATGTAAGGAAACAGTGATGTTGAGCGAAAATTTAAATTATTACTAAGTAAATAATCTAAAAGTAAAAATTCATTGACATCAGCAGGAACAGAACCTGCTACCTCCTGGATATTTCGTAAATGTTGCTTATTATATTAATTTATAATACTGTGACTGTATACCCTTGCGGTTCATTTTTATCTGGAATCATCATATCCTGCAGTCCACCCACAGACAGTATCAGAGATTGAGGTGGGTTGATAATAGATGTGAAGTTTGCGATGCCTGACAAACAAACATCAATAAAAAATTATTCATTAATACAACTATATTCTTTACAATTAAATATATGTATTGTGTATATACATATGTGCATATACATGTGTGTGTGTATATATATATATAATTTCTGATGCAAACTGGAAACGAATCTGCTGCTATCGGACTATTATTACATTACATGTATACAGTTTATATAATAATCAAGCTTTTGTGTATTATAAGTATTATCTCCTGACACTATCAAAGCCAGTAGAATACTGTGCTGTAGTTAAATGAAAAAGAATAACCTAACGAGGTTTTCGCTACTATTCATTGAAACAAAGCTAAAGGTTACCAGAATGTTCTTAAAAATAATTATAAACGCGTCGTCAATCCGAAAAATATTAGCTTTATACCAAGAATGACTTTATAGCATACATTTAATTAACTTTAGTATATTACCAAACATTCCTAGATTGGAGACTGTGACAGTGCCTCCGACAAACTCCTGGGGCTGAAGTTTTCCTTCCCTCGCCTTGGCCGCTAACTTCTTCATCTCCTTGGATATCTCGATGATCCCCAGGGAATCAGCGTTGAATATGATGGGTGTGATCAGACCGGAGGGGGTCGCTACAGCTGTGGATACATCCACATTGTTGAACCTGGGGTATGGAAATAAGTTGATATGTTGTGTTAGTTATGATAATCAACAAATAATAATGTTTTTACATATGACATACATAAGCATATTTATATATATGTAAAGCTTAATGGGGAGGCAGGGGATCAACGAAGGGTGACATTGTGTGACAATAGGCATGCGGGGTCAATAGTTTTTTGATGTCACATATGTATTTCTTACAAGTTGTTTGCTTTTTTTTTAATTCGTGAGACGTATTTTGTGGAAGGCCCCAAACTAGTATGTGAATATTTATAAAACAACATTATATGTTTTAATTTTTTTCTAGTAATATATTTATTAACAAACACATTTTGTTGTGTTTAACTAAAATTATTATGAGATCGCGAGTTTTTCGCGAGTTTTATTTATTAAAATAAAACTAATATTTTACAGATGATTTATTTTTTGTTATAGTTTATCCGAAAAATATTAGTTTCATTTAAATATTTAAAAGTATATTTGTTTTCAAAATGTATTAATAACACATAACTCACTGTCTAATAAACGTTTCCATCCAATGTGAATTGACTGTTGGTACTCTTTTACAGGCTGAAGCCACAGCTTTAAGGATAAAATCGTTGACTGAAATCTATAAAAAAAAAAATATATAACGCAAAGGAATGCATTACAATTCCAAAAGATTCAATTAATATGCTCAAAGATTACACAATGGCTGTATGGATTCAAACAATAACTTCATGTAAACAAACTCTTTGTATCAAAGAACAACGGCTTTTGTTATACAAGTACCATTGACAGCAAATGCAAAATATTTGTAACTAATTTTCCCTCGTTTTTTTTTTCAACTAAAATTCAAAAACATGAAATAGAAATTCAAAGATTTATATACCTATAATCTATATGGTAACAAGCTGACCAAAACCCAAAATAAGATTCAATAGTATTAGTCTGTATTATAATGTCTATCAGAAAAAAATATGTACCTTAACATCAGACTTATCAGCCTGTAGCTTTTCATTAATCCTCTTCCTCATTTCTAGCAACTTCTCAACATTAGCTATGACAGTCAATTGGTAATGCGGTATTGTCTGTTTGGATAGTGACAACCTCTTGGCTATGGCTTCTCTCATGCTGGTCAATGGTATGTCAGTGAAAGCAGCACCTGGAGCTGGTGGTGCAGCTGCCGCTGCAGGCTGGGCCGCAGCTGCGAGATCACCACTCTTTAATGACCCATACAGCCCTGAACCTTGACCTATGAATTTAGCCATAGCAAAGTCATTCAGGCTTGAAACTATACAAGTACTATGTATTATATCCCTTTCTTTTACATAATCCGTTATAAAAATATAACTCACCACCCAACCTCATATTCTTAAGCTCGGCTAATCGTCTGGCCATTGGACTAGCATACAACCTGCCATGTTCAGCAGCGGCTGGGGCTACAGCCGGAGCTACAGCTGGAGCGGGAGCAGCTGGGGCTGCAGCTGGAGCTGGAGCTGCTGGTGCTGCTGGTGCTGGTGCCGCAGCCGGTTTAGCATCAACAGCTATAAGACAGAAAATCAATACACAAACACAAAAATAACACAGATCAAAATGTTTAGTAAAAATGTTGTTATTACTGAATGATTATAATTACATGTTCATTTGTTAATATTAAAAACTTATAACATACAAAAGTTAATAATAACCTTGTTTCGGTGGTTGTTTCGATGGCACTCCTGTGGCTGTCGGTGTAAATAATGTTAAATGTAACAGGCAGTTAATTAATTAGTTTGAATTCTATAATAAAAATTAATTCAACCTTTTTAATTAATAATAATGACTTATAGTACAATCCCATGTTAATCATGCTTTTTCAAACAATAATGTCTATTAATTTGAAACTTCCCTGTTTAGTTTATATGAACAAAAAATTGAAATTTTAATGTAGTTAATTTAAAATAAACCATTTAATTAATTTACCCTCAATTTAAATAACATCCATGGTATTAAAATAAAATAAGGAGCAATATGTGATGACTTACAATCATCCTTGTAATCTTTAAATGCTGCAACATCCGCTTGATTTTCAACTATAATACATAACAACTTCCCTACAGGGACACCTTTTGTACCAGCGGGTAGGAGGATTTTCGCTAAGTAACCCTCTTCTGGTGTTTCAAAGCCCATTGTGGCTTTATCAGTCTCAATTTCACATAAAAGATCACCTGTAATTGTGTAATATATATCTTGTCATTCTTTATTCAAATCTTTAAACACATTTCTAATAAACAAAGATCTAATATAATATATGGATGGATAATTTTTTTTAGTAACCAGCATTTTTTTATCCTACATTTAGTAGATTCACTACGATTCATACAAATTAAAATCATATTTGTCATAATACCATTATATAATGTGAACACAGATAAGACTGTCTTAAGATAAACATCTCTCATGCGGTAAAAATATATGTCTATTTATTTATGGATATGACTTAGAGTTTTTTGTAAGGATTCTGATTTTTTTCTTTGATATAGATTAAATGAGTTTTAATTCTTAATTTATATGATTTCAATATAAAAATTACTAAATAGAAACATTCATTACTATAATATTGAGGTTTGCTTCAAAAAACATTATACAAAAATGGGATTTTATGGTCACATAATAGTTGTATAAATATTTTTTATTACCTTCACTTAATTTGTCACCCTCCTTCTTTTCCCAGCTCACTATCGACCCGTTTTCCATAGTTGGTGATAGTGCTGGTAGGTTTACCTTTGAATGTGATGGAAGACTTGAATAACTCCTGATTTGAATACCCCATTTGTGTTCTGGCTTTATCTTATGTTGTGTTACACCTAATGGCCTAAAAATATTTACTTATTAGTTATTGTAAATTGTATTGACTGGACATTAGGTACAGAAACATATGTTAAATAAAAATGTACATTTATGTTCCCATGTGGTACAGAACCCTTTTTATCATGATTGATTATGATGCGTGAATTTAACTTTTGTTAGAATAATATTTTGCATAGAACTAGATTATAGTTGATTTGTATAAAAACAATAACCAATATGTAGAACAAATACTATATTAGACCATATTTTAGTAGTTTTCAAATTCGGCGAGTTGTCAATGAGAGAATTGACATTTCGGTTATGCAATTTATGTTCAAATTGTTATAAAGCTTTAAAGATTTGTTTTACATTCTTATTAACATCCTTCAAAGGAAAATTGTCTAATTCGATTTAACTGTTTGGGAGATTTGAACTCTACAACGAGAAAATTCGTTAAAACTTACTTATTTGGCTGCTTTCGTCTTGCCAATTCTGTGCTTAAACATCTCGTTATATTACACCGAATTGCTTTTTTAACTGTATCGTTTAATACTTGATTTCGCACTAAAATCGTTCGTAGCATTTTTGATTTACAATTTTGAGTATTACGTCTAGAAAATCAGGACGAATTTTTATAAAACCAGGAGATTGACCTTTATCGACTTGTAGGTCGTTGAAATGCTCGTTGTAAATGACAGTGACAAGGTACAGAATACATATTTATATCACATTTCATTTGGATAAATACATTTTAATCCATATAATCTAAATTTAACTTCTTACACACTAATAACAATCTACGTTTTAAGAAGTCTAAATTGCAATAAGTTTATATAAAACAAAAAATACATACAACGTAAACGCACCAACAATTACTAAGAATTTACAAACAAGTAAGCGAATACCTTATGTTATTATTATGGTTTTTGGTACAATCATGATTAAAAAATATGTAAATAATGGAGTTTTTCAGATTTTTCGAGTACAGGCAATAAAAGGCAACATTTTATTCTAACGATTTTACACTTTATTCATTATTTTATGTTTGGTTTTTATATTAAAAATAAAGTTAGTTATGAACTAACACCAAAATAAATTAGTTCACATATATATTAAAATATAAATCAATATCAATTTCGTACCCACTAGAAGAAAAATCCCATTATTAGACAATCCTAAAATTATTTTATTATTCCAACACAAAGAAGTAAAAGAAGAACCATAAAACTTATGAAATTTTAAAAACTTTATTAAATATCAAAAATTAGAAGATAAAAGCTATTGTTACATTGATATTTTTAAATTTTTCAATAATGATTTTCCTTTCTTAAAAACAAAAGTTTTTAAATCCAAATTAACTGTGTTCTTTTGTATACTTGCGTAAATTGAAATATAAACCAAAGACAACCTTTGGCATTTTGACATTTTGTCAAGTCTTTGGCAGCCGATTGTCAAACAACCTCTTTTTCTGTCAACTTTTCTGTTAGGCAGGTTATTTTACAATGGTGAGAATTAAATTGTAAATTATTTCAGCAATCCTCATACATAATTGAATTTTGTTATCTTTGTTTAAGTGCTTGTAACACGAAGAATTGAAAGTGAAAATTATTTTAGTGCTGTATCAGTTCTATAGTAGTGTTATGTTTTCGTATTTCATAGGCTGTTCCGTTGTTTTCAGGCTAAGCGTACGAAAAAGGTCGGAATCACTGGTAAATATGGCACACGTTACGGTGCTTCACTTCGTAAAATGGTCAAAAAGATGGAAGTGACACAACACGCTAAGTACACTTGCTCTTTTTGCGGAAAGGTTAGTTTTCGTTTATATTAACGTCATTATAGTACGACTAGTTTGTATTTCATTCTAGATTCTGTTTTCATATTTGTCCTTTTTGTTAAATTAACAGTCGTAACAGTATTAATTTACAAATTATTTATATATACTAATGGCTATAACTTCGGTTCAAAGATGTGTTCCTATTATTGACAAAACTTGTGGCCCTGTGAGAATTATTGTAACTTAACTATGTTTTATAATAAGTAAAACATGAACTCAATCCATATTCCATTAATTTGTCAGTGTAACATATATATTATTAAAATAACACATATAGCTATATCAACACTATTCTTATTGCTACAAAAATTTTATTATTAATCAATCTAGTTGATGGATATATATTTCTATATGTTTAACCCTGTATAAAATGTTTCAGGATGCCATGAAACGTAGCTGCGTTGGTATCTGGTCATGCAAGCGTTGCAAGAGGACTGTTGCTGGTGGAGCCTGGGTTTTCTCCACAACAGCTGCCTCATCCTGCCGTTCAGCAGTCAGAAGGTTGCGTGAAGTTAAATGAATAGGATAAGGGAATAAACAACAAAAAACATTAACATCTGTTTCATTTTAAATATAAGATTTTTATTCCACATTTGTGCATTTAAATAAATAGTAAAAATAATATTCATCATAATTTGATACTTTAATTTTGACTTAAAACTGGAAGTTATACAACTTAATTATAAATTCGAGACAGCATTATATCACTACTGTTGTCAAAGAGACAAGAAAATTTTAAAATAAAATCAGATTAAAAGTTTCAGTAATTATATACACAATGTGTTGGACCATTTTATTATATAAGTACAGTTCAATTGGTTTTATTATTAAAATATAATTTATTTGTTAACGATATGCAAGTACACATATTAGCACCATAACAGATTTCTATTGCTAAAGTATTTAGTACAATATATGTGTAGCTTAAGATAAATAGAATAGGACTATATTTATTCAATTGTAAATAGAATACAACTTATAGTCTGACAACCTTATAAGTAGATTACTTATGAATTTGTATAAATTCCTGAACACTTAATCACCTAAGTCACTATCTTTGTCTCCAATGGCATATAAAATGTGGAAAGCAATACCAAGTAGTGCTGTTCCGAGTAAGTCTCCAAGGGCAGTTAAATATGGAATAGCAGAGTTATCAGGATCTAAACCCAACCTCCACATACCAACAACCAAATAATGGCTTATACATAATAATAAGAAAACTTGCAACATAGCTGCTGTCATGTAAATCAAGATGAATATAGGGGTTAATGATGTATGACCTGCTTTGAGATATCCTATTGTGTATATGAATATTAGTTGTCCAGGCACAACCATGACAAGCAGTAGTCTTGTTGTGTTGCCAAGTACTGCACCAGCAGGTTGCCCAGTATGTAGTAATGTTGACAACCTTGATGCATGAACAGCAACCATATTTCCTCCAATACCATTAATCACTAATTGAAACACTGCTATACCTTTATAATTTGAAACAGTATAGTCCAAAATTAAACCTCCGGCACTGCTTATAACCATGGCAGACACAACAGGAACCCAGCCTTCATCTAATGCTTGTCTTGTAAATTGATTGTTATAAGCTATATACCCACATAATGGTACTAATATTAAGCCTGAAATAATAATTATAGATGGTAACACAACACTTGTGCCAATTGTTCTATATAATAAAGATGCTATCCAAGATAACAATGCCAAGGTTGTCAAGTCTCCAAGACTAGCTGCAATTGGTGTTGCAATATTATCAGGATTTACATTAATCTTTCTAGAAACAACAATAACTCCAATCATAATCAAACCCAGACCAAAACTTGCAAAAGAAGCAGTTAACACACTTGATGCACATAACAACATAGCATGATGTATATCAAAGTCTCCTTTTGGGATCCATCCCATCACTACAGCGGCCATTGCAGCTAAAAACCCAACCAGAATAGCCTGGCACTGAATTAAGCATAAATTACCAACAATTAAAGCTTTTAAACTTGTTTCAAGATGCCCCAAATGTGAATGTGTTGAGAGCCGAGATGCTAATGTCATTTCCAAATTACCCTTCAGACCTAACAGTGCAGGAACTAAGATATATACTTCTGATACTTGTTCAAAAACCTGCCAATGTTGCACCACATCGAGTAGTAAACTGGCAGCCACCATTCCAAATCCAGCAAGCAAAAATGACACAAACATTTGAACACCGGCAACCCAAGAATTTTCTCTTCCATATTTAATATCGGGCGGTTTTTCGTCGTTTGTAATTAGTCTATACGCGTCCACACTCATGTCAGTTGTAGTTTGGGACTCTGTATTTCTTTCCATTTTAGCATTATTATTCTTTGTCCTGTTCATCACAAATGTAGTTATCAATTAACATTAATTACAAAACCTCAAATCCATTAAAATTCTTATTAATTTGGGCAATCGCGTTACTTTGGATATTATTGACTAAGATAGACTAATGCTTTTATTGGCTTGTATAATACGTGTTTAACAATATAAATAGCGCGGCAGTAGCTAATAAAAATAGATTTCAATTATTATGTTTACTGTATTTATCTACAACCAACTAAGGACACTGATATAGTATGACATTGATTTGTTGACGTGTGTAGTACCTATATCACCAAATAATAATATTTATTTAATTTTGACATATTACAAGTTGCACCAATATAATAATTTTTTAATTTTGTAAAAAAAAAAATCTTTGTGTAATTTTCAAACTAATATATATATAAATTTAAAGACGAATATGAAACCAAACATTTTTAGGCAATGTATCCGAACAAATGAGGACACGGCAGTCTCGATGGAAACTAGAAAGTTTGACGTTCAGACTTATAGTATATGTACGTATACATTTGGAGATTGTCGACCGCTAGCTTTTAATCTGATTAATTATTAAAATACATATTATATACCCTCGTAAGTTTATCAACCCGGGTTTCTAAGACTATAAATATTTTAATTGTGTTTGTTACACTTATATGTGCTGTCAGTTTTAATGTATTCAAACTAAAGTCCGGGAACCTACTTCCGTTTAAGTGTTTTTAACTAAGAAAATAGTATTTTTAATATAGTATATGAGATTGTTTGAATTTCGAATTGGGATGCTCTTGGAAATATAGAATAAAATAAAGAGTTAATCTTATACTGTAATCGTAATTTTTTTGCAGGTCAAAGAGAGGTAGTTTAGTGATAGATTGACATGTGGCAATAAAATAAAGTTTACTTGACGCTACTTTGTCTAGTTACGATGTTTAGAAGCAAAATAAGGATACACACATGTCGCATAATTTTACTCACATCACTAGTGTGGTTATTAGTAGATGTTGCTTTGTTAGCACTCTATTCAGATTGTTTTGGTGATGGATGGGATTGCAATAAAAATAAAAACCTAAATAATGACTACACAATAAAGGTAATAAAGAAAAATGTTTGTATTTTAGAAAAAAATGAACTTTTTTTTCTAAATAAATTGCAGAAGCAATAGTATATAATACATGTTTTGTATCTGGTAATCTTTTAATATATCAATATAATAAACGTTTTTAGACAAATGATGAGTACAAAGGTAAGAAAGCAGCCATAGCTGCAGCTTTACAGAAAGATGAAGATTTTGATGAGACAAATTTAGAAGAGAATGAAGTGGAACATGACATGGGTGATAATGGCTTAATTTTACCACCATATCCAAAATCACAGCTTAGGAGATGGGCCCCGGCACCATTTGTTAAACCGCAGGAAGAAACGCCCGGTGAAATGGGTATGTTTTTTAATTATCTATGACATTCTAAATTCAAAATGTTATGTGAACATATTAAAAAATAATTAATCTGTAATGTATGAGATATTCAACTCATCATTAATTTAAAATGATGTATATTTGATAGTCTATTGGAAATAAATTTAGACATGCACTGTCTAATACAGTGTTGGTATTTGCTTGATAATTGATTATGAAACTTTTTGGTTACAAATCTCAAAGTTTTCTAAGATTTCATAGAGATAAATGTTATTAAAATAACATCAAATATTACATATAACTAAAGAAATCTATTATTTATTAACTCATTGTAAATATAAGAACATTTTAACATTCAATCTAACTTTCAGGTAAGGCAGTTAACATACCGATTGAACAAGAAAAAGTTATGTTGGAAAAGTTCCAAGAGAATCAGTTCAATTTGCTTGCGAGTGACATGATATCGCTCAACAGATCACTCACTGATGTTAGATTCGAAAAGTAAGTGAAGTTCTATATTAATTACAATAAATATTCAATATTAATATTAATTATAACACTCAAATAGTGTTATATTAATGTTTTAAATGTCATATTAAGTGTTCAATAATAAACTATCAACACTAAAAGTTTAATAATTAAAAATTGAATATTTTATTTAAGAAATAGCTATGTTATTAATAAATATTATACAATTTAAATAATTATCCATTAACATATTTGTATCACGAACTATTAATTCACAGATTTATGTTTGGTTATTGCCATCAATTACAGTAAAAAAAAAAAACGGTACAAAATTTAAATTCAAAAAAGGAACAATGAAATTAACGTCTTTTTAAATGAAAGCGTAATTTGACATTAACTAATGACCAATAATACGTGATTGAAAAAAATGTTATCACAACCAATTTGCTGGTTAACTTCATCGTAAAAATGCGTTTCAATGTTAAATGATCTGTTTATGGCTAACTGAAATCGTGAGTTTTAATCATATTCAACGCGGTACATTTAACTGAGCGTTAAAAACTCGTAAAATAAATAGACCATAATAATTTTACGGCCTGTATTTATTTTTCTATGGTTATAAATACTTTGATGTTAAAATTTTTCGTATTCATTTGATTCGTACGTCATTTTAATATGAGTCGGCATGCTTTTTGTTACTGCCATTTCCTAGCGTGGCTTACGGTAAATGCTTTTTATGTGACGTAGCACATCTATTGACGTCCGCCTCGTCTGCAGGCAGCTTTAAAAAGACATTTGTGTAATTACAATGTATACTATCCAATGGCCGAGACTTTGTGCGTTGTTTTTATTACACGAAATGAAACATTAATTACTGATTAGTTAGTGGTTATAGTAATTGTTTTTTTTTTTATATGTTTTTATTAAATTGAGAGATCGCGGAATTTTTTTTTTGGGGTCAGAGGGTATGAGATATAGTTAGAATATTTTGTTCAAATCCATCCAGTAGAGTTTCCTTGATGTGTGCACAACTACGGACCGCAATTTTTTTTATTTTCTTTATATTTTAATACTGATTAAAATGTATCCGTCCATTTTAATCACTAAGCTATTATGGAGGCCAAAATATTTACTTCACTTAGACGATAATTATAAAATTTAGCTTTTTTATTTTGGTAAATTAAAACAATCGTTTCTCACTAAACTTTTATACATAAAGTATATATCAAGGTTACATTTTCATACTTTTTTCAGTCTGTCCTTTTGTCCGTACAAATACCTCTTAATCTCCGATCATAACTGGCTCTGACCGACAAATAGCTGATGTAGTAACGAAACTCAAACTTGTATTTATTATAGAAATTTTAAATTTAATTAATATAAATAACAAAAACAATTGTTTTTAGCGAACGAAGTCGCGGGCACACATAGTTTTATTGATGTGTTTGATAGAATTAAAGAAATATTTCTCTCTAATAACCTATTTTTATTAAAAAAAGCTTGAAAATAAAATATATATATTTTTACATACATGTAGTGGGTATTAAGTTTTTTTTTATGTTGCCATGTGAATAAATAACACAACGGGGTAGTGGGAACGTGAATCATATTTTTTTCTTTGAAAATTCTTTTTCCTCGTAAATAGAATTTCATTTTCACCAACGCAATCTTACAGCTAAAACACATTCTTTCAAACTTAAGACTGTCGACTCCGAGGTCATGTGTAATCACGGATTCGAGGTTTATAAACGCTAATCATAAAACACGTATTGTAATGAATCTTCAATATTAACCGCGTGCTATTAACGTGAGCTAAACATCCGATACAGCTTTACGATTAAGACAGTCAAGGTCACGGGTATTTTTTTTTCCGTAAAGGAAAAACGTAAATATATATATGAGAAAATTCTTTTTTTAAAGCTTTTTAATTCTAGCGATATATAAACTTTTTATTTTGAAATAGTTTTATTTTTTAATTGCATACGGTTTTCTTGTCAGCCAGGATAATGACTTTTTTTTTCTAATAGATGTAAAGCCAAACGCTATCCGACCCTTTTGCCGACGACGAGTGTAGTTATAGTTTTCCATAATGAAGCGTGGACCACACTACTTAGGACAATATGGAGCACAATAAATCGGTCTCCCAGACCGCTGTTGAAGGAAATCATTCTCGTCGACGATGCAAGCGAAAAAGGTACTTAATGTCATACATTTTTATACAAATAAAGTCGAATATTCAATTCAATGCAGCAAAACCAGTTTAGCATAATAGTCAACTAGATTTTCCAGTTTGTATGGTATTGGAATAATTGGGTCAAATTTAAATCGTACATGATATTGATATATATATAAAACCTTTTTGGACGAAATGTATTTTTTTTTTGGTTTCAGAACATCTAGGTAAGAAATTGGAAGAATATATAAAAACCCTGCCAGTTTCTACCCGGTTGTTCCGTACAGAGAGTCGGTCGGGTTTGATAAGGGCCAGATTGCTTGGAGCTAAACACGTTAAAGGGGATGTCATAACGTTTTTGGACGCTCACTGTGAATGTACCGGTGAGTGTGCTATATTAATAAAGTCCAACACTAGCCTCAACACGCGAATTTGCGCATTAAATAATTTTTATTTATCAGAGGGATGGTTGGAGCCGCTGTTATCACGGATCGTGGAGGATAGAAGTACGGTGGTGTGTCCTATTATAGACGTTATATCGGACACAACCTTCGAATATATACAGGCTTCTGATATGACCTGGGGCGGATTCAACTGGAAACTGAACTTTAGGTGGTGAGTATAAGAATCAATTTTGTTAAATTTATAATTTTTCCGTAAAAATCATATTAAATCAAACAAACATGTACTTCATACATCAGACATAACCGTCCGCCATTTGCAACGCTTTTGCGCCAATTTATTTCTTATGTAATAGTATTGGTAGTTTACTTTAAATCGTAAACGCCAAACTTAAAGTTATAATCTGTGTTGCAAGACATTAAATGTTTACAACTGTTCTAATAAGGCGAAATAAGTTAATATACGAATTATTAATATAGACACATTCGACACGTGAAACTGATGACGTCATCGCTTGCAGTTTCGTTTTGACAGAATCTTGTTGTAACTCTAGTGGCGAACACTCAAGGCCTAGTGTTATCGATGTTTTCGGTTGTAGCCAGTACTGCTATTGTTCTCGTCACGCTGATCAAGAGCCGATCTGAGCGTATGTTTGTACATAACTGTTACATGTTTACTATATACGGAACAAATGAAACTGCCGTTTGAGAAATGTTTCACGTACATACTTATTACTTGTGATTTATGTCAAATTGACGTCTGAAAGTTTTTCTCTTGACACAATATATTTTTTTAAATGGCAGTAGCTCATACGAAAACCTCTTTTGTATAAGACAATGTTTTTTTAAAGCCGTTGTACAGTGAATGCTATAATATACAAACTATTATAAGATATAGTTTTTTTTATTATAGTATATACTTTTTATTTACGGCACGCTAAACTATGGCTGCGGCGATAGAATACATTTTGTTAAAGCAGATTTATAAATGAAATAATCATATTTTGAAATAATGACATAAATTATTATTATCTATTCTCGGAAAACACAGCTTAAACATTATTAATATTAAATCTATCATTTGATTTTGATGTCGGTCATGATTAAAAGGAAAATAAAGTTTCATTCAATATCGGATTAAACTTATACTAAGTGATTTAATGCGATTATTTTTATTGATAACTCTATCGTGGATGTGCTGTTTGCGTTGTTCAGATAAATATTACATTAATAGATTAGTTTTGACATGTCGTGATTTTGTTTCACCGATTAACGGATAAATCGGATACGTTCATACGATGGTGGGTTCCGTGAATATTATATATATAGGTATATATATATATATAA
>DVQP01001725.1:0-14521 GCA_018231745.1 Danaus eresimus
CAATATCAATTTAATTGTTCCATATATTAGAACTTTGAACCTTTTACGTGATTTCATATATTCGTGTGACAGGAATTTATAACTGTGGCACTGAAATTAATATCACAATCGGTCCACGTAAAGCGCACCACAAAAAGGTACACTGTGCAGTCCGGTTTCGTAGCTTCCGGCCACCAATTTTATTCAAGCGTACAATAAAAACATCATTGACTGTATTATTCATAATATATATCACATAATGCATTCGCTATACTTTATTAATTGCCGTCATTCACGATACGATTACCAGTTTGAATTTCATGAGCTTCAGACATAGCGAATCCTTATTTTAAGAGGTTTGAGGAACGTATTGATATAAACATACATACATACATACATGTCATATTCATATAAACAATGCTAATTAAATAATACTTGCACACAGCTTAATTCAAAGCCTTTTCAGAGTAATCTTGTTATTTATTTTTTTTATTAAAATCCGTTCCAACATTAAAACGATACTTGTATAAATAACTTCGTTTATTGGTAGTCACGCGCGATCCCCATTGTTGAGACCGTGTCCATCTCAGCGTTGATCTGACGGTGTAATTGATTTACTGATATCTTACGTACAATGATCTGAGAGATTACATGGATATACATGCTACAAGTCCAATTTAAGTATATATCGGCACACAGAGTTATATTTATGCGTATATGTTGTAATAAAAAAGATATATATAAATTGCCAAACAAATTATTGCTTCAAAAATTAAAAGTTCAAATCAGTATCAAATATAAAAAATCGGCAACTATAAATACACGAAGTTATAAACCAAACTTTAATTCCCACCCGTGTGTATCCTGCGTAATAATTTCCCATTCATTCTCTTTATAAATCATAATCTCTAAATCTGATCGTATGTCCTGTTCTTTTTCATGTAAATCCGTATGTTTGTCTCGCTCTAGTTCTTTTACCCCTTAAATCTAATCCGGGACATCCCGTCCGCCCGGTAAGGAGCTCAACGTATAAGCTGGCACACACGCAACAGACATTCATACACGCTGTATTCTCTCGGTTCACTTATCTTCTATAACGAGCTGAGTTGAAATAATATAACTTTAAACGGATTAATGTAAATAACATTACTATAGAATCTATTATTATAATGAAACGATTAATAATCATTTATTCGTTGTCTTCGTTGCGGGTTCGATGCGTGAAATAATGTGGAAATTTTGTTATCCTACATTAGAATCTTAACATATTATTATTGTAGCGTGAATTTTGAAAGGGTTACCATGTAACCGGCAAATCTCTTACGCTGGTAAGTAAGTCCATACTTTCTGTATTTATCAAGATCATCATTTCCATTGAGAAAATGCGTATGCAAAAAGTACAGTCTTTTCCCACATAATTATGATTGCATTTAGTCACACGCAATGGTGTTCTGCAGACGCATTCCGATGTAGATTTTAGATATAGTATTTCATATGTTTTTTTTTGTTTTTTAACGTTACATACTTTGTAGCTGTCGGCTTTTCATTCAGCTATGTATAGCCTCATTTGTCCTGAATAACGTATGTTAGTATTTAAATACATCGCCGACGTCGAATAAGCATCACCTGCTTTATTATAGCAAGCGAAAGTGGTCCTAATACGGAAGCAATAGAGGTGAAAAAGTGTAGACATAATAATTATAAGTACAGTGCGTGATCCGTCGTGATCTTCAAAGAAACGGTGGCGAGTTAATACCAAACGGCTCTAATCGGGTGTTATAAATCATTATTAATTTCAAGCCGCGCCGATCCGCGATTAGCTTGCACAATACCCTCGGATAACTACAGAGATATATCTTTTGTCAATTCGTATAAGTACCGACGGACGGTTACATTGAAAGTAAATAAAATACTACTAAATTACATATATTTCTTATAACAATAGGTTATTCATTCTGTCTTAGCGGGTTTTAGTGTATTTTTATTCAAATCGTCTATGTATTTATACATAGTAATATGTGAATTAACATTTTTTACCATATAGTCTGGAAATTTTTTATTAAAAAAGACACTGGCTTCGGATTAATATATTAGCACGGGCCACGAGCTCTTGAATTATGTATAGTATACGTTCATTAATTACGAAAGGAATCGCATATCGGAATATATTAATTCAGCATAAAGTTATACAAAATGAACAATAATGAAAAATTTTCAAATGTTTCTGCCGACTGTACCACGTATGAAGCCGGTTTTAAAGATAAGCCGATTTATTTTTTATGCCCCGTATTTTTGGATAGCACACCTTTATGCATAAGTACGAAAAGTATTGCTATATGGGAAAAACTTCATGATAATATTAACTAACATTAACTATTTAACGTGTGACCGTAGGAATTTATGTTATCAATCAAACAAGAATTTTAAATAAACATGTAATGTGACAAGTTTGTATTTTACGAGCTCCATTTTATATCATTTTAATGATCGCTGGACTTGTTTTCATTTTATTTCCACATCGAATCAATTCATACTGGAGATAATTCTGATCATCACATATTTTTTAATGTGTTTGTTTTATTTTATGTATAGCATATATTATTTAATCCGAGTGTCTATGTGTCCCGGGTATGAGAGGGTTAGTTCTGTTTTATCTCCGGGCGACACGGGGTTTATCCGGCCCAGATGATCCGGATAATGCTACCCTCTCTCTCGCGTATCGATTTATGCCACCTACTCATTCGCTTTTTCCATTTCAATTTGAGTGCAATCCGTTGAAACATTCAAAGGTTGTTTTGGATTTCATAACGAGAAACTCTAACAATAAAATATGTCTTCAATTTCAGAAAAAAATTATAAAGGTTGGATTGGATGTTTTGCGATTTTATATTAAATTGTGTCAATAATGTTTTATTAAAAATAATATGGAATGATAATGAATCAAAAAGTCTTCGACTTCAGGGTGTTGATCATTTATTAGAGTGGCACAAACGCAATGTCCCAGTGGTCACGGGTACAGACTTTTACTTTTCAAAATAAACTTTTTTTTTATTTTTCATTGGTTTGTTTAGCTCATTACTTTTCCGGTATGAACGTAATATATGGAAGTTTATTTGTTTTTTTTTCTAACTAAATATAATGTTTAAATAATGATATTGAGCCCACTTGACGTTATCCTTAAGTAACTTTAGTATCAAGGATAATCCGAAGAAGTATAAAAGAAGATAACATTTTCGTCTTAGTTTATATTTAATATTAAAATGTCACCAAAAATATGAAATATGGAGTTTTAAGCGTTCTTATATATAAGGAATTTGATACGAATATTCTTCACCCATTTCATTAATTAATACCCTTCAGTATCGAGGATAATCCGACCAAGTATGAGAGAGTATTAACTTTTTATATCTTATAGCGTCCTCGTATACGAAAATCCGTAATATTCCCGACCTCAGACACCATCCTGATCCGGTCGAGTAATCCGGCTTAAGGCTGATCCGTGTAGTGTATACATACATGTATATGTACGTACGTGTGTGTGCTATGAACTGTTGACAAAGAGCTCGTTGGAGCTCTCTACTTAAACTTTGCTAACATTCTACACGTATTTTCTTTTAAAGATAATTTTTGTTTATATTTCACGTAATATTTGGATTGTATCTATTGTTGATTTTATTTGACGGATAATTTCATATCAGCGTCTGCAAGTTTATAGATTTTTTAATGAATTATATTAAGCTTTTATAAAAGGCTTTTGTCCTATTTATGTTTTATTGTTTATTAATAATTTAATGGGTTATATTTGTATGAAAAACTTCATATCGAAGATATTATAGTATATCCGTTTTGTTACTCAATATTATTTCTGTTATTTTCTTTTGCGTTTCATTTAATATATTTTTTAAACCGATTTGACGGAGAGAAATCTTAAAAAAATTCCTACTTCTAGTTCCGGCTGTGATGAATAGAAGAGAATTAATTAATTACTTTTTTCCTTATCTCAATAATTTAAATATATTTTCTGTACTGCCTAAATAACATTTCAGTGTGACAGAACTCAGGAGCTGAATAGAGTAATCTATGGGTTAAACTACTGATAAAAAAGAGATAAAACGTTTTTAAATATGTTATTTAAATATGTAATTGCTTATTATAATATAAATTTTATAATAAACTGAGAATTCGGTGATTAAAAATTGTAATGTATACGCTATAATCGGCTCTAATTTGAATTAATTATTGTGATAATGTCATAATTAAGCAAAAATGTGGTGCCTTGGAAAAGACTTGACTAATCAAACATTTTTAATTATGAAAATAAATTTTTATGTAAAGAACTAACAAAGGTTAATTAGACGTGTGTTTTTAAACATACTACATTCACCTATATTTTATTACGTACATTTGACATATATCTTTCTTTAACATACAATTATTTAGGATTGATTTATTAAAAACGAAGACGTTTATGTATTTTTTTTATTTTTATTACATCATATAGTTATCTATTCCCGGTAACAAAAGTTTTTTGTGAGTTTTTTGAATAATTCCAAAGTAGGTATATATATGTATATATATATATATATATTATATGAGTATATATGAGTTCATCCTGCATTATTCTTCTACTAACTACGCTTTAAATATATGTATAAGTAATGCGGATATTTTAATCAGAATATTCGTATGCATTATATGATATATATTCAGAAATTCTATTATCTAAGGCGATATTCAACTAAATCCGGATTCAAGTAATCCCGTCGGAGATGTATCCCGGCCGGTGGGTAGCGGCCGCCTAATCTCTTTATCCGGCTTACTCTGCTTAGTGTGTACTAGCCTTTACTATATGAGTCTTTCCGTGTTGCTAAAAGCTCGCTATAAGCTTTACCTAGAACTGATTCAGAATGTATCTTTAAGTTTTATATATCAAAAAAAATCGATTAATTCATATGCATCCAAATTAAAGCTCTAACGCGTTGTGTTAAAGGTTTTATTCGAAAGAGTTGATTATTCCGTATCAGCAAGAATTAGTATAATCCGCGGATCAACGTACGGATTAGTTCACGATTAATGCCGGTTTATTTACGTCCAATAGCATATTACTAATTATGTATTATGTATTTTTTTTATAATACTTTATTAATTCACATAAGATTTTAACACTCATTTATTTTTACAAGATTAACATATATTTGTTTCTACAAACGTCAAAAGGGGTGTGGCTGATAAGGAAGCCGAAAAAAAAAACTTTCTTCCATGAAATAGTGTGTTGTATATGTAGTGACTCTGGAGGGTGCTTCTTCCATCAATCACTAACAGATTATCTGGTGCACTTCAACCCAATTAGAATCGTGCATTCAGCTTAACGCACACAAACAACTTACCTGACATACCGCAATTACCTACAACATGTTATATTATTAGTTGGAATTATAATAAACCTTAATATTAAACCGATTTAAAACTAGGCTTATCTTGTTAGTTGCGCTAAATACATTAAATACTTGCAATAATATCTGCATTATAATAACCTAGATATAATTATATAAATGTTTTTATGTAAAACAATACATCATTATTTAATCATGATAAGTGTTATACGATTTTATACTTTAAAATGTATACGGTAGCATTTATATTAGTATGAACTAAAAGTCTGGCTCTTTTGAATTCGGCGGCAACAACAGAGACGCAATCAGCTGAGCTTCCGATCAATCGATAAAAAATCAAAGTATAACATTGACCGCTCACTGCGGCTGATCCGAAACATTTGTCAAGATCAAACCTATTGGGGCTCTAGGGGATAGCGAGAATACGTGAAATTTAACTCCGAAATCGAAGATAGTATTCAAACAATCAATATGTTTATATATGTAAAGTATTTATGAATCGGTCTCTTTGGTTGAGGGCTCGTAAAAACCATAGAAGTGAATAGCAAAGGAGTCGGACGATCAGCGGGAACCCGTCTGGCAGGGTTTGTAGGGCTTAATGCGGCCCTTAACAAAATCTTAATCCCTACAAAGGGTTAGGAATATTATCTCATTATATACCCAAGAGCTTTTATTCGCGTCGCTTCCTTGTTTTATTATGCAGTTAAATGTTTTGTAATTACATTGATACGATTTAGACGGCATAGTGAAAGTTTATGTTACGGTTAAGTATATCTTTTTATAGCAGATACAATGTCGGTAGAAAAAAATGTTGTTAACTGCAAGTCAGACCGCGTGTAAAGGTCTCATTGTAGTGGTCAATGTTACGAGAAAGAAACCACCAGTGATAGATGACCCCCTGTTAATTTTACTCGCTGTATTAAACTAGTTTTATTGTAGCTGGTCGTATAATTCAGTGGAACTAAATTATATATTTTTGAAATTCCAATTATTGGAAAGGTCTTTTGGTAATAAATTGACTTGTGATTAAATATTATATAAGCTTTTTTGAAACCTTTTTTTTATATTTCAACGTGACAGATTCAGGTCAAATAGTATTTTATTCGTCCAAAAAATCAATTTCATGTTTTTTGTAAATTAAGCAACATTGTTTTAGTTTTTAACCAAAAAATGAGGAAAATATATTTTTTAATACTATGTATATTCTACACGGGCAGACTATATGTTTTAATCTGTTATTTTTATATTTTGTTTTTCGAGCGACTGGATTTTAGAAACGGATATTTTTTTATCCACTCCAGTTTTAAATTACTCTAAATTATATGAATTAATCATAAGCAGATTTTGATACGTTTGAATATTTTTTCTAGAAATTATTTTTTGGCTAGCTCGTTGGGGAGACAACTTGTGTTTCAACTTATCATACCGGTTGGTAAATTGGACCGAAGTTCCGTTTTTCCATTTTTGGACCATAAGAACATAAGGAATGAAACGTTTTATCGCGTTATGCACATGAATTAAATTTATTGAGTTTATAATTTATTCACTAGTTATTTACTTGATGTACCGTCTCCTCTAACAAAAAACAAAGCCTTGTTTTTGATCGTATGTTATCACCAGTTGTCTTGACGATTCATAATATTATATGTCAGCAGCGGTTTATATTTGCAGATTTTGAAAGTGAATTTGAAACAGGTGTACTTAATATTTCAGTTCAGGGTTATCTCGGGACTTCTGGAGATTAGTGCAGCTGCTTACGTCCCTCTGTCAGAATAATCTGGTGACATGCAGAAACATAAATTTAGCTTCAATCGGCCATCCAAAGCCCATTAATCGCGGATTCTGTGTGGACGCATCTTAAATGTATTGTTATAGGGTTGTCGCTAGATATACATTTTTATGGTGTGATTTTTCGTTAATGCGTCGACCTTATGGGTGACTTAATTATATTCCGTGACGGAATCACATTACCGCGGTTTCTTCGAGAGTGGTTCTTTAAAGTATTTGATTTTATCTTTAGTTCATTTTAATATAAATGGTCATTAATGTTCAATTTGTGTTAATCAATACTAAAAATCATGTGGATTTGAAAATCTTAAAGTTCTCTACAAATTAACAATTTAATGATGTGCTCTGATACATATCGATTCAGTGTAATATATTCTGATGTCATCATCAAAATTATTTGGTTTGGTTTGAGCCAATGATAATAAAATTCGATGAAAATAAAAATAAATAAGCAACCCTATTTGCTAAACCCACAACTAACATGCACACATCGCACTGCGACCACTACCGGTGTATCTCCTGAGATCTGATAAGATTCAAATAAGGGATTAGAGTGGGATGGGGATAGGATTTGCGGACAGCACCTGCGTGTACGAGCGGGACGGATGACGGGATTATCTCCCTACAGACCGCGCCAAGTGGCCGCATATACGTAGTGTTTATAAATAAGGTACTTTTTGGTTGTCCAAGGAAAATAGCTCTTAAAAGGATTTGCAAAATCATTATTACAATGTCTAATTTAAGATATTGTGCAATGTTTGTTTTTTCGTGTATATCGAATGTCTTTTTAAATAATAATATCCGTTCAAAAATTCCGAGCTCATCATGATTTTGTGGTAATCCTTACAAAATAATTTCGTAATACATAAAGAACACGTCCGCGTCACCTTGATTGTGTTATCACTCTTAAATAAACTAGCAAATCGGTGATTAAATCCGAGGTCGCATCACAATTGATTTAAAAGGAAATCCTGTTTTGAGAATTAACATTTTTCAAATTACTATAACATATTGATGTTTTGGAATCGATTATTCAAAGGATCAAACTCTCTTGTTATGTTTGGGACAGTATTTTTATACCTTTTAACGTTTCGCCGAACTAATCCAACGGCTTATCTTGGGTTTCCAGTTGGAAACTAAAAAAAAACGACTGCAAGGGAAACTGTGCTGCAATGGCATGGGTTTAGGATTGAGAATTAATTGTGATGAGTGTTTGGGGTTGCAATAGTCAATGAACCTCGCAATGGGGTAAAACCGCGACCTACCATAGGGAACGCTGTATTGACGATAATTGTTAATGTTTTTTTTACTAATACACAAAAAAAAAACCGAGATATACTTATTTCGGTAATTTAAGGCTATCGACACACTTGCATTTGTAAAAAAAATTCTATGTGTAACATTTGTAATGGCAAAAAAAGTAAAGTTAAAAAAACTTTTTAAGCGTATTCGTTTATTGTTTTTAACGAGAATTTTGATAAAAGAAAAACAAATATATTAGCCATTAAAATTTTGAATTACAAATATTAATATTAATTAAAACAGTTCTGAATAAAAAAACGATCGATAAACTGGTAAAGTACGTACACATAAAATACAAACGAGTCTATTAATATTAAATAAAACATAACTCATTTCCTACATCTTTTTTAACGTAAAATATTTTGTCAAATTTTTGTTTAAACTTTTCGTTCGAACCGTTTGGTGATAAGTGTTATCATTTATAACATTAGATAAATTTTACATACCGGCTAACAATGGTGTATATTATTAGGATTGACTCGCGGCTTCACCCGGAATTAATATGGTGATGTGATTTTGATATCTTCTTGATCTCTAGTTGATTTTAATTTTCATACTTTAAAATACACAATAATTTGTATTCTGATGAGGTTTATTTGTTTTATTTATTTGTTACAGTTGCTGTTATATTATAAACGCAAAAGTTTGTATGTTTGTTCGTTTCTCAATCGTCAATAAAATACAGAACCGGTTTGCATAATATATTTAAATAAATTGAAAAACAATGCCTATATTTTTATCCCTAAAACGATGTGGTATAAGTGAAAAGTCTGTAATAGATATATATATTCAAGGAATTCAAGCAACATTATGTAAATTAATTTTTGTTAATCATTCTATTAACACTACTTTACTCGTTTAAAACACAATTAAGATAAGAATAACATTTTTTAAATAGTATAAGTTATATTACAAATACAATATTTTTTAGATTTAGAAGGAAGGGTTAAGTTTTTTATTGTTCAATGATTTAATATCAAAACCTCATATAAATTTAGTTTGAATCTAATGCGGACATAAAAATGAAACCATGACTGACAATTCTTTGAATAAACCCACACATCTTTGACAAATACATGTTATTTCTTTCTTAAAAGAAACATTTTATACAAATATAACATATATTTCTATAATAAATTTTATATATCTTCACTTTATCCATAATGACGATTATCTTATTCTTAAGCCAGTATACGAATATACAAATTTAAATAATTTACAATAAGATTTTATCATCATTAGAAACTTAATATCTGTTTTTGGTCAGTAACTATTATCCGATGGATGGAGTTACACTATCAAAAAGAAAAACAAATAAAACGTTATATAGTATTAGTTTAGAGCAACGTAATACTTTTTGTATAGCATATAGATTTTTTTTAATAAAAACAAAATTACATATATTTCTTGGTCATCAAAATATTATATATCGTCATTTCATTTGTTTATATTAAAAGTAATAATTATGAAAATTTGTTAATAAGTCTCAATTAGATGTTATATGACGCCAAATTAGTATTGAGATACGTCGTCTTTCGGGGGGATGTTTGCTTTTTGTTTAGCTACGTGCCTCAAGTCTTTTGATGTATCTCGCATCGACTTATCCAATAAGTTAATGCTGCCATTGATTTTACTTACCTTTCTTTCAATACATGTCAATATTATTACATGAATAAATTGGCTTCGCATGTAGGGGGAGATTCAAATAGATATTTGTAAGGTTTTGTTTATTTCATTCGAAATAATACGTGATGAGGTTAGGCCAGAGTAAAGCTACAACATGTGTGTATATATATAATAAACCTATCTGCTAAACTAAATGATGACTCCCCTCTCTGCACCGCTTTAAGCGCCTGATTTCAATAGAGTATAATCTCGCCGTAATGAATCTCCAATCCGGATCAGCGTGTCCCTGTAATGGCAGAAAGCTGGCTACAAACGAGCACGTTTTAGAAAAACTCCAATTATTCCCTGCATATCCATCTACTGCATAAACAATTTGTTTGTCTGTACTGCATAAATAATTTGTTAGTTATTATAAGCATAAATATTTTTTTTTATATTATTTTTAGAAATATATATCCCAGATATAAATATGTTTAAAAGTGAAATATCAGTAATACTTGACCTTGTACCTTGCCATGTAACGGACACTGATTACTTATATCTCATTAGACATATAACTAAAGGTCCGTACCTAGATCCAAACGTTTTATCTTAATTTGAACATCTGATTCCATCCAATAAATTGTAAGGGCCGGACGACACTAGGCTAATCCCATTGGCTGGCATTAGAACGGCTTTGTGCAGACAGATCGAGCTCGCACACCGAAATTACCTAGCAATTGGTAAGCGAGCCGAATTGCCTACGGGCTCAGCCTAAATCGGCTGCAGACACTTTTATTGCCCGAGCAAAATCCCGCTGACCCGGACTTCAGTCGGACCCGACTCCGTTTTATCCCGGCCCCGTTTAATCCGGGATTTGACGTCGCTTAATCCGAACCCATGTCGGATATCGCGTCGACACAGGCGCTTCTACACTCTAGTGTTCTATATTGATTCCGGGCTTTATTCAAACTTCGTAGAGGCAATACAATTGTGTGTCACATTAATATTGAAAATAAAATGTGTATATATATGAGGCTTCAACCGATCTCGTAGTCATAAAGTAATTATAGACATTTATTGTGATGAAATAATTCAATCTCGTCAAAAGTAATCCGTAAGTATCATTGTGTCACAGGATTACGCGTCGTGAAATGCATCGCATTCGGATATTTGAGCCCAATGATAATAAAATTGTATGCAAAAAATGAGCAGATTAATTTGTGTTTTCATTGGGTGGTGCGTTATGCGAAAAATTGAGTGCTCACGGAACAAATGAAAATGATCGCCTCGTGTTACTTTGTTCCGTTGAATTGTCATTTACAAATGAAATAATTATTCCAATGTTTAATATGTATTATACTTTGTAATAACTAATTGTGTTTGATGATATAATAGGTTTAACTAAATAGAAATTAATTATTCTCGTTTCAGTTATACAAAACTAGATATAATCAAAAAGACGTAGTCGAGTAATAAATGGTACATTTGCGGACGTCGGTTTCGGTGAAATTCATAATAATATTTCGTGTTTAGAAGCTAAAATTATATTTGATGGTAAAGTGAATAGTCGCCTATTCCCATTTTAATGAGGATTATAGTTTCTAGTGCATTTAGAGCACTTCGCGCGGTAAAATTAATTACTAAATTGTGTCTGTCTGCGCCAGTCTATACGCGTGCGATTCAAAGCCCAACGCTCACATTCGCACGCAATTTCCCCGTTCGCTAATCTAATCCCCCATTCATAATGACTGTTTCTGAATATTGGAAATGTCATCTAATTGAAACGATCACGTTTATATTATAAGAAATATTAAAATTGTTGGGATATCGCTTACGTATCTGATGAATAGATAAGGCAAAGGTAATGTATAATTTATATTAAATTAGCAGAACATTTACATGGAATTGAAGTCTAATTATCAAACAGTAGTCAGAAGCTACACATGGAGTTCAAAGTATCCATTCGAATTTGTATCCGAAATCACTAATGACCTGCGCTCGCAACTATACATTAGGACAATTTAGACGATAATGCCGCTAAGTCCGCTTCTACACTAGCGGTATTACCGCGCGATGTTAATTAGTCGTTCATGTGGCCGCGGCCTAACAGCGAGCTTTTAACTTTTCAAATGCGTTCATTAAGTGCATAGAGATTATTTGGTTGCTATTTCACCCACTATTGATTGGGATATGTGATTTGTGGTAGTGTTTGTTAATATTCATACGTTTATCATGTCAATAGTTATTAAACGTTTCGGCGCTAACAAAATAATAAATGCTTATCCATATTGATGACTGAATATTCAAATTAGTTTTTTTCCTTGTTAATAAGTTGCTGGTTACGTAAACGCTGATTTTAAGATTAATACCTTAATATGTTAATTTTGTTAATCATTTATAATATAAGTTTTGTACGGTTTTGCATCTAGGATAATTTCCGAATTAATTAATTCCGTTTTAGGCTATTTACTTAATGGTTTCAACAAATTAGTTTTTATTATGGTGTTTTATATATTAAGGTTGTATTTTAATATGTATAAAACTAAGGTAAAAGCACGTGTAAGCAGACGTCAAGGTACAAAATTGTTTTTAATCCAATATCCAGTCGTAAGCTTGCTCAAAATTGAGTTAAGGTACTCTCGATTACAGAGTTGATTTAACTTCTGCTAAAAGCCCCGCCGTATGGTAAGTCATAATAATATAATGAGTATATCTAAAACAATCAATACATTTCTGATTTAAAGTTCTAGTTTTTTACATATATGAAATTTTAAACACTTTCAATCTATTACTAATTATATATTTATTATTAAAAAAATCGAATTACATATAAATATAGAAGAATATGTTTTCTACTGTATATATTATTAATTTCTAAGTGAATTCAAACAAACACAATGTAAACACGAGTATAGTTATAGATCTACTGGCTGTCTTATGGTTAAAGCCGGTATAATCCACGTCCGTAAGACGTTGCTTGTTGCTCGTCGTGGGGCTTCGGTACACTGCGGAAAAATTTACGGGTTAGTTAAATAGTTGGAATATTTTATTGTTAAACGTGCTTATAAATACGATGCTGCTGTATTGAAATGTTATGGAAATTTTAAGAATTGATAATATGAATAAACTCAGAGTTAATTATGTCTAACATCGCAGGTTACCAATTTTTTACCAAGCAGATATTTATTTATATGCAGGTAACGGTATTTTTGTAGCCAAGGTCCAAACACCGCAAGATTTAGTTAACCGACGCACATTGTTTCAGATTAATTATTTATGGACGACCCCCTCACAGCCCGCAGGGTAGGTTTAGCTCCCAGACATTCTCCGATTCCTCTCATGCAAAGTACTTGTCTTAAACCGACATCGGCTGGCAAAGTTAAATATTAACAAGTAACATCTATGTGAGGGTTATTAAAGTTGCTTTTCCGTCATCTGAATAATTTAAAGGTCCTTTGTCTTCATTGTCCGATGTAAAGATCCCGGGGTTTGCGATGACCACCTTGTCATGGCGGGCCTCTCTGTAAATCTACGCTGCATCTTCGCCTTGGGTAATCGCTTAAGCCCTACTCAGTCGGGTTGCCCAATAATGAAAATCTATTCCCAGTTCTATGTTGATTAAACAATATTACTATGTATAATAATCTAGTTGAAGAAAATCAATATAACACAGCCCTCCGGTGGGTATCAAGTTATGTGTATTTTTAATCCTTAAGGCGTAGTAAAGCACGTAATATGTAGAAACCTTCTTAACATAACAGGATTATCGTGCAGAGGCACGCATTTCAGGGCCGGATCACTCTTCACCATCGGCTCGGCTAAGGCACAGATTTTATTACACAAATGAGATTAATACACGAACGCACACGAGGTTGCGTAAGTAGGCTTCTAAATAATTTGTTCGTTACTAGGCGTTCGTTAAACAATCACCACCAAATGTTGAATATGTTCCCAAGTATCATTGTCGGATACGTGCCGACTTGCTTCTTATTGTGAGATTTCCCGTAGCGCTCGCTACATCATACTTTTGCGATGTCAATTAAAATGGAAACAAGAGTTGTTCCATCAAAAAGGTTATTTGTAACGCAGAGACAATCGACGCTCCGGGCGAAAACTGACAAACGACATTGCGATAGCGAACGTCTAAACCGAGCTTTTGAACTTCTTTGACGCGCGACTCGATAAGCGTACCACGTTTTATTGTCTACCGATCTTTACAATGGTGTTCGTTTGGAGAGTTTTCACCCAGTCGTAAGTAGGTAAATGTGTTAGCGATTGACGAGGGACGGGACAAAAGGTTGAACGACACACCGCGTGTATTCACTGTAAGTTGCCGCTACGCCAGCTAAGATAATGATGACATTTCCTTCTACAGCCCCTGTTCATCGCTATCAATTTCATTTAATTTTCTGAGACGTTTCATTAATACGGAATTCGGTTAGTGGGTTATT
>DVQP01001726.1:0-14516 GCA_018231745.1 Danaus eresimus
GCTTTTACTCAGCTTATGATGGTTCCATCTGATTAAAACGATAACCTAGTTTGGGATCTTTTTATATCAAATACATATAAATATAATCACCATCCCAAAAAATAACTTAAGTATATCACACCGTGGTAATCTAGTTGCTGCTTTTATAAGAATTTTTATGATGCTCGGGAGATTTATATTTCAAAAGACATAAAATTGGTAATGTTCAAAAATCTAATATCTTTGAAAGAGTGCCGGTATAAAACAGTGCCAATAATATATTTTATGAAATTTAATAAGTGGTCCAATATATATAGAAGTCGGTAACAGTTTTCACTGGTCACAAAACTAAATCGTGCGAGCGTAACTATCTTTGACCGGTATAATGTAAAGGCAATAAAATTCATTATGGTTTGAGCAATGAATCCCGCCCTGGTTGAGGATTTTATACATTAAAATCACCAAATAAATTGAAAGTCGATAAAACCACTTCTATATAGAATCCAAAATTGCCAGATGTACTGTAATAGGGACATTTAATTTTTTTTTGGTGATATATCTTACCAATAAATATTATATGCAGCGTAAAGAAGACTAATGATGGTTTTAGATACCCCGTTTTCAGCTCTTAAAACGAATATACATAACAAACGTCTCTCTTTTTTAAAAACATTATTTTTCTTTTAATTATTTTAATCTAATTAAGTAAACATAAAACTATACACTGAAGAAGTATTATGCCTGTTAGAAATATACATATAAATAACATTTTTTTACTTTCATTCTACATATCAATATTCTATAAATTTTATAAAAGTATCGAACTTATAAAAGAGTTTATTGGTAACTTTTGAAAAGTCAATGCGATGAGACATTTTTCAAGAGGAAAACTCCTCTAGACAGAACATATGATATTCCTACTGTAAAAATTATCCAAAAGTTATCTGTCATTTATTGGATTCCAATATTTTGTATCACTATGATATCACACGATGACTTTAATAATCATATATATTTTTAGTTCTAAAATCGACTTGATAATATTTAAGTTGGTATCATTAAAGTATTTTTTTTAAAGATTTATTACAGTCTTTACCACATAAATACAAACGCAATGAATTGAAATTATTAAAAATTTCTTCGGCCCGAATCTCAACCTACAATGATACTAGTGGTGACCTGCTTCATTCAGACTTACTAAATCCTTTCTATTCTGTAGCACAATTCTCAAGATCGCCCCATTGTTGCCAATACCGAGTTAGATTATGTGATTCAATAGCTTCGCTCCGTTCGTTGATGGTGTTTAGAAGGAATCTGATTTTGGGTCTAATTATTGTGTTCACAACCATTAACTCTGGAATTTATTAATATTACAATGAATTTTTCATAAATATAAGTATTAAATAATTTTCGATAAACTAAATTTCTAAACCCTTTTTATTTTTAAATCGTGATTAAAAGGAAATTTGAGCTCCACTTATTAATTCCTAGAATCAAGAAAATATGAAATAATAATAAAAAAAATCCAATTGAAATTAAACACCTTATTAAAAATTATTATCAGAATGTACATTATAATATTCAATCTGTGCAATAAATTAAACTTAACTAGCGCAATAAAGGTGTTAGTTTAAATGAGTGCCTCCTCGTCGTTATTAACGTCACTATGATTAAAGAGTTGGATTATTTTTTAACATCAACACGGAAATATTCCATAATCACTCAATAATATCATAATAATTGAATTATACAGTAATTGTCATGATCTGAAATATTAAGATGGTAAAGCCATCAAACATTCCTGTCTGCAAGGATATATGTTAAATTTAAAAACAATCACAATTTCATAAAATCGAAAAGACTTTATGTCATATTTTAATTTTTATCAACAAGTTTTTGAGACATTAGAGCATAACAAAAAAAATATTCTGTTCATTTAGCATATTTTAAAATTCCTTTCGTCATGAGAATAAGAATAGTTACGATGGGGATATGCGAAGAGCACGGCATGCAAGCTGGTATCACAGAGAAAGATGTTTTATTTTGCTTTGCCATGTACATATGTTTCGCAAGGTGCATATATCCCAAATAAAAAAATAATAACTAATAATACGTATCAAACAACTAAGAATAAATTTAAAATTGAACGTTATATTTCATTTATGTTAGTAAGAATCTCCCACGTCTTCCTATCTTAATAATATACCCTTCATCCTTTGTATCCTTAGAGGAAATATTGAGTCAAGACAAACGAGCATTGAATCGATGGCCTTATTTAGCTTAGCTATTGAGAAGTTCCTTGACCTCTCCTTATTATTTAATATTACTTATGATACATTTAAGGCAAAAATTTAAAGTGATGGTAAAGGACGGTTTTCTTATATGATGAGATAAAAAAAATACGTTTATTATTAAAGTCCCTAACACTTATAATTTTACAATAACAAAGGTTCTACTTGCAATGAAGTGACAGAAATAAACGAGACAAATGTAACAGGTATAATGAAGTTAAATGGTTTTATTGTGACTTCTATAAAAAATTACCGTCACACTTCTTTCAGTTAAAATTCATGTACTATTTTTTTGTATAAAATAACTTTATTTCACAAATATAATTTTAATATTAATTTTTTATTGACTGTGTTCCATATATCAGGAATTAAACAATATCTATTATGTCGTTGATATAATATAAAATTAAATATAAAAGTTATTGAAGTATGAATAAAATATTAAACGTTGATAAATTTATCGCATTTATAAAAGTGTGTTTTTTTGAAACTTAATTTTATTGTGTTGCGTGCGTGATATTACCACTTGCCAAAATGGAAACTTACCAAATTATCGATATTAATAATGGTATTTGACTTTTGATTTACGATATATTAAGGAAAACGTTTAATTTTAAAAAGTAATAAGTACTTCTTTCTATTACCTACATAGTTAGTGAAACTATATGCTGACCGTGTCATTCTTCCCTAGTCAATTATGGATCTGATAACAGTGAACATTATTGATCACATTACTCTTTCACCTTGTTGTGTATGGAATATCAAAAAGAGCAAGGGCAAGTCTCTTGTCTAAAATGATGCTATAAATAAACGGATCTATAATAAGTTATTCAGATAAGTAAATTAGAGTTTTCTTTATTATACCACTGCAACTTGTGCTACAAGTTGCAGTTTTATAACAAAATTATTTTCAAACAATGTAATATTTCCTTGTTGTATTGATTGTTCAAACAATCGATAATATAATTATAGTTTCTATAGTATAATAATTTTAATGTTTCGTTATTATGGGATTATTTCTAAAATGTCGTTTAAAGAATAAAATATGAGTAGTCAAGTGCCTACGGACTGAACAAAGTTGAAGTGTCATCTGTGACGTTTGAGGTATTCTGTATTTTATCTACAAAAATCATATTAAATAACTAGTTTACATGTTTTAAATATATATGTGTTAATTCCATCTCGTACAAACTGTTTTGAATTTGCTTGTACTAAGAATTTTCATTTATTAACAAAGATATAATAGATGAATTATTGATTGTATTCAAGAACAAATATGATGTAAATCTACTTTCATTATGCGATTATTATAATGTTTGGCACTATTGGTACGATCATGCTATTTTTATTTTGTTTTTAATGTCACGTTGGTAACAAAACAAAACCTACAATACTGTCAATAAAACGTATCTTAAATTCTTATAGGTATATTATAAGGACCATAAGTGCAGGAATAGAGGTAAAATTTTTATCCACAGATTTTAAAGATGCCTTGTCGGTTTACACGCAAAGCCGTCCGGATTTATGCGAGTCCCGACAAACGAATGGTTACCCCAGCCATTGCTAGATTGAGAACAGCATCGGAACGTTATTTCCGTTACTGAAGATATCGCAATGTCAGCGTCTTATAAACTTCCTTCGACTTAAATAGAAATTTGACCATAGTTTTTACTCACCGACCGACTTGAATCTTTAAATTTATTTACATTTTATAAAATCTTGAAATTTTACGAAATTATGTAATTTCCCTCATCTAACGGGATGTTTATAAACATATTTTCCATGTGTTTGGAAAATATAAGGCTACATAATAGACTTTTTTTTGTTTCAGGAGATCTTTTTTTGGTTCAGAAACATTTCATATTGATGTTTTTTTATTGATAATATAATACAGTAGATGGTCATAAAATTATAGATCAACACATACCAGTGGTTAATTTTTTTACACCACATTAATATTATTTTTTTATGTTGATTTACTGTTATTTTCGCTAACCAGTCGATTTTGGGGTTTACCAGTATATATGCTGCAATAAAAATTCTTTTGGGCGGGAGATTTAATGCTTAGCTTAACAAGAAAAGATTTCACTCTAGTCATAAATTACGAAAAGTACCTAAATCCTGGATCACGATGAACGACACAAAGTCTATCGTTTTATAAGTTAAAAATAGATGGTTCTTCAATATTTACTAATGTTTTTATCTCAAAAAATTTTATCTAACAAGGGTTTTGAATTCCCCAACTTTTTATATATCTGTTTCATATTCTTCCCAGCCTCAACAACCATGTTTACTTTCTACGACTTTATTATTTTTATCGCCTTACTCGTAACACCAAGTGTTGGAAATTAGGGCTATTTTTTACGTTGTTGTTGTTCTTATCTTTGTAGTTATTGAAAATATTGTAATAGAGTTTCTTTTTATGGCCTTTTACCGATGTTCCGATGTATTTTAATTATTTAATGTTATACTTGGTTTTTTATACATATTTTTTTTTTATAAAATTCGCTGCAGAAAATAAATAAAAAAGTATTTTAAAATATACAACTAAAGATCAACATAACTTATTGAGCAAACAAGAGTCATGTGTAAAATATATATCCCATATTTATATATAAATTTAATAATGTAAATTTACATGTGATCGCAACAAAATTTACTTTATTTGTTAGAAAAGATCACTGAGATCTTAGTACAAGTAATTAAATTCAACTAACAATGTTAAACTACCTAAATAGTCTCAGCCGTCCTGAATATATGTAATACGTTCAAAAGCTTATGAATAGAACATCTCGAACTAACTGAGTTACTTGTTAGAAATACTATTGACATGTATAATGGCTTAGCCATCGTATGATTGTGGATTATGTGTGAAAAATGTTTCAGTAATCATAATACAACACTTCAGTATATTCATATACCGCGAATTCGTTGCAAATTGGAGTACATTAAGTTTTCCTATAAACAAGATTTTTAATTAAATTGATGAGGTGGGATCTACAACTTTATTATCTTCATTCATACGGTTACGCATCAAATTACATGTAGAGTCATCACAAAATACAACAAAAAAGAACTATTTTAAGACTTTTGTTTCTGATAAAGTATTTGGTTTGATTTGGGCTTACTTTTAGTAATTATGTAGAAGATATTATAATCAACTAATACTTCGGTTGTATAAAAGCATTACACTTATAACTATTCCACACTCTTTGAATATGTATCTCTTAGTTTGATTGATTGCTTGAGATTGAATTTTCATGGTCGGTGCTCAATGGAGGGCACTAACTTGAATAGAAATCTGTGTTGGTTACGACTGATATTTGCTATGGAATTCCTTAAGCACTTCCATTTACTATTTAATCTTAGTCACTTATAATAAATTAAGGTAGGTTACAATAAGTAATATAAAAAACGGTTAATATAACCCAGCAAATGTGAAATTGTTTAATATGATTTCTTTCCTAAAACAAAATTATTATAATCAATAAATAAACATCTTGAACCATAATATTAATTGCATCATGTGAATCGTAATCAACATTCATCTTAATTCAACTGATGTGTATACACAGACATACTCGTATTTGGCTAAATAATGATAACAGCATACAGTAGACTGATATTAGTAACCACTGTTTGAAGCACGAAACAACCATTATCCCAGGGGCGTTTTAGTATATAAAATAGTAATTTCTAACCTGACCCGATTGATATATTCATATGGAGGAGGCTTTTGTAATTATAATATTTGTAAAACATCACAATACTTAAACAAAAATAGATTTTATTAATGCATATCATTAGCCTCTGTAAGTAGAGCCATTAGCAAGAGAGCATCCGTGACGCGAACGCAGATACCGATGCAGTTAATGAGCTTGCATAATTACTTAAATGTTTTTATTATTAAACTTAGTCAACTGTTTTACTAAATAGACAAATGTAAATTGTATCGTGTAATTTTAACCTTTTGTAATTAATGACATACTTGAACGACTATATTTTGTATAAAAAGTTTCTTATGAAAAACAATGTTTTATTTCTAAAACTCAATAAAAACAATAAATACTTTTTACTGTAATTAAAGAATATTTTAATAAGTTTTTAAATTAAAAAATTTGAAAAAAATGCGTTTTTATGTCTACAAATGCCAAATACAAATAGATTAGGACTCGTGTATTACATTCGAACGCAGAAAAAGGAAGGTGAAGAATTTTGTCGAATAATGTGACAATGTATCTGTCTCAAATAATTCTTCTAAACATTCCTCATTTTACAGGCAATAGAACACACAAAAGGAATTTATGTCCCTCCGAATTCTTAAGGGTAAATTTACGTCGTTTGTAAATTTGGAATTGTGGAAGAAACTGGTATTTTAAAGAAAATAAGAAGTGATTCTTAATACGTCCAGATTTTTTAGGGGGCAATTTTGAATTTTTTAAGTTACAATGAATAATTTTTTAGCGATATACATTAGAAAAAATTTGTCGTATTATTTTTTTTACTTTAAAAGTGAACATTTATCTTTTAACATTGAATAACCATAGTTTTTGGGTTCGTTAGTTACTATATTCCGAGTGCTAGTCATCTTCTGCACTAAGTGAACGGTGAGACGGTTGAACAAGCGACTGACTTGTCAGTCACTTGTGCCACTGTAGATATTTGAGGTCGAATGAATTTCTGGATAACCAAGTTAGAATATATCTCATTTGATATAATAGTCATTTTAATATTAAATATATTACATTTTTTAAAACTCAATTTAAATAAAAAGACATTTAAAGGTAACAACAATTAACAAGCTGGTTTGATCAATCAACATATATCTCAGGACGTCACTAGTTTAGTGCAAGAATCGTAATGGTATCTTTACCGTCATGAGAGTCGTAGATGTAGATGATGGTTTTCCAGCCGTAGAATGTTATAGTGTCGATAACAGCTCGGTGGTAATCAGGTTTTAGGCTAATGGCGTAGTCAATCAAACCGGATGTTGGTGGGATAACCTGTTAAAACAGATAAAAAACATATAATGTACACTTAAAACGTGGAGATATTAATTTAATTACATTATTATAAGAAATACAAAAACATTTATTCTATATACAATAAATGTGTCTAATATATATGAACTTAGTACACATTTATAAATGCTCTTTAAAAGTTATAAAGTGTCAAAGCACTAACTATTAGGCATTTTTAGAAAAAACTCTTGTTAACACCGTTATTAAGATATACAAACATACTTTACAATTGTTACCTAATATTTGTTTAATAAAAAAAGAAATAAATTTTGAATTTTGATTTGGTTTAATTAACATTTCAATAGGTGCAAGTAAAGGTTTGTCCAAAAGATCTGTGATATCATTTTATGTAAAAAAATACATTAAAACTAACAAGACAATTTATTCCATAAAAAGTCGCTTTCGTAACTTCTTTAAAACGCAAGCTTTTTGACATATTAGGAGGAATTTTTATTGTCTTATATTTATCTGACTTTAATAAGATATTAGATACTAGATGAAAGCCCTTATTAAAAAAGGGGTATTTTCAATAATATAATAATATTGAAATATAAATCTTTTAGTGAGCGTCTTTGTTCATTTGAATTAATTTTCAACATATATTTAATTTATCCAGTCTGATTACATTTAAACTCAAAATAATCTCTAAATTATCATGGCCTCTTTAATGTTGACTTGACTGATATTTAAGTGTATCTAAGTGCAAATATATGAAATAATTAAATTTGATGTGATATTATAGATACTAGTAACGATGGTTTAGCCACTGCGGCTAGCCATAATATTACACGCAGATGCACATAATAACGTGTTAGTGGTTATGGTTTATTTAATAAGTTTATCTTTATATTTATTTATATTAAATTTTAACTATTATTTATAAAGTCATGTTTTTGTAAAGGATACCATTATATATTTCTTTTCTGCAAATTAAGAAATGTTAAAGGTGCTCCTTATTTGATATTAGAAGTTTTGTTGTGCTCGTTGTCTTAATTAGTTAGAACATGTTATGGTAATCTCTACAAAATTTGGCAGCGCGTAGTGTGACTACAACTTACCAGAATAAACTTAGTTTCAAATAGTATTATCATACAACCACTAGATCCAAGACTTCTAGAGAATACTGTGAAAATCTTTTCATTTCTATTTTAAGACCACGAAATAAAAACAAATTCATAGGGGTAATAAAATAATAAAAGTTCAGGCTGTTAAAGAGAACGCTACAATAAAGGAAAAACGGGTTTCCGTCCGATATAGAAACGAGCCATAATCCCTATCTTTATATTAATAAAGGCTATTTTAGTACCTATGGAACTCTATTAGACTATGTGCAACAAGAAATTTTACATTAATGGTTAAAACAGGCGAGTTGTCGTAGGAGCCAAGTCGAAGACAAAGGCTGATACTATCCTACTTTTTTATAATTTCTTTGATTTATTTTTGATAGTCTATTTGAAAGAATTATCAATATAATAATAACTGTGTAAATGTGTAGTGTTGTAATGTGTATTTTATTAAGTGGGTTACTTTTAAAGTATTAATTTGAAAGATATTTTTGAGCATTTCTTATTTAAACCAAACATATTAAGCAATTACGAAATTACTTATGCATGTTGTTGTTATCTTTAATTATCTGCTAAGTAATGGTGTTAAGGTTGAACAGTTAACAACAAACACTTAGTTAACAAGTCAATAATGGAAGAAATTATCAGCAACAACTTTATTTCTTTAATTAACATTAATGTGCTATCAAATAAAGTTTTAAGAGTCGTATATAAGAAGTATCGTATCGCATGAGAAGTTATTTTAAGTCTCTTAATGAAAATTCTGACAGAAACATCTTATAAAAGTTCGTTCATTCGCTTAGAAGGCGGCCTAAAGCTAAATATGCAATATTTTATTTTTCTCGTGAAAATTGTTTGATGATAGGCAATCAAAGAGCGAGTTACTTTCAAGAATTTTGTAGGAAAAATTTTGATAAAAAATGTCTTATTTTCGTATAAAATATGATTCTATAAAGGTTGGAATTGCATATAATGATTTTGAGCTCTCCGTCAAGTAACAATTTCCAAGATGAGGTACTCTACAAGATGGGATTTCCAGCGCTTCTTTGTCTTAAGTATTTTTCTGAGAAGCTGATGAAGAGTAATTAAATTAATAATAACATAAATTAAAAATATAGTTTTTATTAATATTATGAGATGGCTGTATTTTCATTAAAAAACACATATAATCTTAAAATACATTATTATAATACTTGTAATGTGTTTAACTTTTATTTATTTACGTGTTTATACCGAATCAGTTCGGAGCTAAGAATGGTGAAAAAGAAAAGACATAAGAGATATATTTTTATTAGTATGTACATATGAGATTTTATATTTTTTCCTTTATTGTAAGGTCTATTAAAAGAAAACTTATATTTAATATTCCAAAGCCTAAATTTCTATACATTCATCGATTTTATTCCGATATTGCAAATGACGATTTTCATAAAGCTTAAAAGAAACAAAAAAATTACAGGAGTATAATGTTATGATGTTTAAGGATATAGTTAAATGAATTTCATTTGATTTACTCTTATAGGAAAGAATATTCAATATGTTTGTATATTTAAAAGCACTGTACGAATTAAATATTACTGATTATTAGTAGAAGTAGTATGATCATTGTAGGAGTGACCCGCGGGTATGTTGGTATCTCATAAATGGGAGTTAAAGGCGTATCCAACCAGTTTGCGGTTGAATGATATTGCAAGACCAAACTAATTTGTGGTCATGATTATTTATACTCAATTCTGTACATTTGTGCTGATATGTATTATGCTTTCAACAATTTAAATACAATTAATTGAATATATTATGCTATATAAACGATTTCGTTTAGAATAAAGATATAATAAAACTAGTATTATTTATGCCCTTTACTTTGACAATTGTCTTCACGATTTTTCTGTTTGTTGTGTAGTTTGAACTTCTATGATTATATTTTATTTAAAAATATATATGAAAAATATTATTGTAAAAGAGTAAGTCCTCTGTTTTGAATTTAATACTCTACTTCATGGTTTTAAAATAAACTATCGTGTGTCAGACTTCGGACATTTTTTTGTGTATTCTATTCTTCTTTTTAATAAAAAGAAGATTACCGTAGATTCTTAAATTAATTTCTTAGGCGTTTATAAAAATGACTTTTATTTTACCTCGCTCTTGCCGTTTCGACTCCTTGAGACAATTTGCCAGCTCCCCGGTGTAATTTAATTTTAAAGAGAATAAAAGTATCTTTGATATCTTAATAACTGAAATATGTATTACATTTACATTCAAAATATTCACCTTGATTGTACAAATAAACATTTTATAAAGATTATTTATCTTTGGATCTTAGGAAGAAAATTAACACCAATATGACGATAGTAAATTGTTGTGACATTTCATGAGAATGCATTACGCATATGTGTCATGACAACAACGATTTTTTTTTGCTTATGCTTTTATGCTATACCTTGTTTCTTTTTTAACAATATGATAAATATAGGTATGTTAAAAGTAAGCAACAATGATAAAGAAATAAATTTTAACATAGATAAATAAAACAATATATGAGCAGAATTAATTATCTGTGGAGAAATAATGATAAAGGCAATAAGGTTGAAAGGTTTTGATCGTTGAAAGCTGTTTCAAATACAGGAATTTAATATAAAGTTCTTTATTTGTCTTAGAGACAATAACCCCTTAACCTATTAATGTTATTTTTTTTGTTGAATAAATATATAAATAGAAATACTACATATTACATACTCTTTCTATAAATTTATATTAAAATATTTATGTATATATTTTTTAAATATGTAATATTAAAATGAGTATATTACAATTTTACGAGGTTTATTAACACTGTTGGAATTTAAAAGAAATGTTAAAATAAACCTAATTATAAACCTTGCGAAATGAGTAATTAAATTTATGTAAAGGTATCAAAAACAACTGACAAAAGTAAAATATGATATAAAAATGAGAGACTTTTCAAAAGCCACGTGCAAAAATTATATATCAAAATATTAATGGTATTTTTGTTATATTGTATCAAGGTTCAAAATATTTAAAATTACATTGATTTATGTTAATCGAATAATTATATTTTTTAAGATGTCCACTATTTAGTATTGTAATAGTAACTACTCTTTTCAGAATGGATTCTGGCAGTTTTGGGAGTTCACTTGGTGTTATCTGTTGTAATTAACAGTTGTTATGCTTGTTTTCTACTAGCAAGTGGAGATTCGCTAGACATTTTTCTTCAAAATAAAATAATAATAAAATGTTGTTCTGAGGTGTGACCATACAGGAACGAAACTCTTGGTTTAGAGATTTACAGATAATTTTACATTTTCGGTTTTCAAGTCACCAATAAGTAAAAAAGTTTTGAAGTCAGAAAGTATTGACAAGGCTAGAGATATTTCAATAATTTTAGTAAATTTTCACAATTCATTCATCCTTCACGTAACACCAATTTCCTGAATTCTCTAACAGCCACGCTATCCCTTATCATTATACAGCGTCTACCATCTTTTACAGTAGAAGACATTAAATGTATTTACTTCTATGCTATATAACCTGGCGTCTGAAGTAAGTACCTGGTATAATAAAACCTGAAATTACGGTAAAAGATATCTTAATGTACATTCCCTCTACAAAACATAGTTTTAAAGACGTTTATTTAAATAATAATTTTGAAATCACAACCTTAACTAAACAATAGTGCGCTAAGGTGTGATGAATTTAACCATGACAGGTTCTATAATTGTATGTTTAAATTCCCACTCAGTCCCTAAAAGTTTTATTATTCTTCCTTTTTTGGCAGATAGAGATGCAGTGAGTTCTGCAGATTTTTTGCGGTTTTGTAAAAAATGCCCAATTAATAATCTGTTTTCGCTAAGAATAGATATACCTCTTCTGTCAGTTCTTGTTTTATTTTCATGGCTACTGGTCTTTTAAGGTCTTTTTCAAATGCATCAAAATTTCCAGATATTTTCATGCCAGTCTATATTAATTTTTGATAAACATTTTTTGATTTTGTTCTTGTTAACCAAATTAGTCCATTTCGGTATTACAAACGTTAGTTACGGACGAATATATTTTCTGCAAGGTATTATTAAACCGAAAATTGCAAATACAACATACAAAGTTATATCTCATGAAGTTCCTCTTAATATAGATGTGTGTTAAAATATCTACATCCTTGTTTTAATTATATAAAGAGTCTTGGAATGTTTACCATCAGTTAGATGAGATATTAGTAAATATTAGTAAAGTATGCACATGATATTGGTAAATTGTAAAGGAGGGTTAAACTATGAATTCTTAAATGATTGACGTTACTATATAATTTTATATATATCTATAAGGAGTTTTTAAAATAAAATGTTCCATCAGAATTTTGAAATTTTAATTGAAACAACTAATTATCACATTGAAATGCGTTAAAATTCTAGTTGATTTCAAAGGAAGACACACTAAAATATTTAAGACTTTTTGGGCTAGTTTGTATTTATAAATTTTTCAGTAAAACGAAAAACTTTACTTTTAAGTTAATTTCAGAAATGGTATTATTTTAGTACTCAAGACTTCTCTGTGGGTCGCAATACAATCTATATACTGTATGAAATCCGATTTGACTGAAAGGATTTTTACAAATAATTTTCATTAGCCAGCATTGAAATGTTGTCAATATTTAAAACGATTGACATGATATTTCTTAGCATTGAATTCATTCACCATTCACCTTTAAGTATAAGTTAGTCAAATTTGCATTTAAATTTATTTAAAACCACATACTAAAACATAAACTTTATAAACGATATCTAAATAAAACTTATTTTTATAAAATATTGATTTCTTTATGGAGTTTCCTTCCTATAAGTTTTTCATAACTGAAGTTACATGTCGTCTTTCATGGCAGTGAAAATAAAAGCCCTTTTTGCCTTAATTATTACAATAATTGTATTATTTTGCACATTTTTAGTATATTAAAAATATGTATAACATCATTGAAAATAGTATGTTGCAATGAAGTATTATTATTTTATTTATATTATGTTATTACAAAATAAAATTTATTAAAGTTTATTTATAAAAATTACCATACCTTTTCAGGAAACCAAGGAGTCACAAAAGGTACTTGGAATGTATTAGTGTATGAATGCAGAGTGTCGAATGAATCCGGAGTTACAGCACCTAGCATCGAGATGACGCCTCGGGAAAATTGGTTGCAAACTGTAACAAATAATAAACGGTTAGCCCATGACATTTGGGTCATTGCGACGATGTGACACAATCTTTATTTATTGAAGAAAACTATTTTTCATTCAATTTAAATCAAAAATATTTTGCAAACTTTGCTTTACTCTCGATTTTCAACATAACTATTTAAAAAAAATCCAACGAAAATTATTCATTCATAACATGTTAATAACAGAACTACGAAGAAACACTTCCTTAAGATGCTACCTAATTCTATTTTCTACGATGATAAAAGTTTGACTGTGATGTAACGAGTAAAAACTCCTCAGAATATTTACTATTGTACAGAGAACGTCGGGATATATGAAAAGAGCCCATAATTCTTCGGAGACTTTCATATCACCTCGAAGGGCAAAACGTTGTTTTGAGACATAAACGAGGGCAATATGAGAATCCAGAAGAAGCAACTAGAAAAAAAAATTAACTAACGAATCTATCTTTAAAAAAAAAAAATTTAATATAAGTAGCAGTCACAAAGTATTGCCTCCCTTTTTAAATACTGTAAAATCCAAAAGTACTTCCTATTTATTATCTTTGTTGTTAAGTATTTTTACCCAAATGTATTCTTACTTCAATATTATTTCACATCTCTTGATGAAACACTTAATATTGTTAGTAAAAATTCAAAAGTGTATTAAATAAGTTTCCATGTTCAATATTCAGGTTGCAATGGGATATTATAATTTTAACTGTAATAGTCAAACAAAAAATTGAATATTCATTAAAAAATGTTTGGTGACTGATTGTTGAAGGAATTCGACAAGAGTCTGTCAAAACTAGAATTTTTTTATCATTATGAGGACATATGATGTAGAATTTAATTTAAACAAATTAGGAGATTATTTGTATGAGAAATGTTTCTTATATATTAATATATTCATTAATAAATGATATAAAATATTATACATTGTGTTTATTAATTATAA
>DVQP01001727.1:0-14512 GCA_018231745.1 Danaus eresimus
TATATTTAATATACATACACACAATTTTGTCTATGATAAGTAAGGTTGACAATTTCTTTTAAAATTTTCAACAATGGAATATATATGGGTGTAACACTTGTCGATTTATTAACTGGTAGTTTCTTCGTGAATCTCATGTTGTTCTTATATTATTTGTTTAATTTAATACATAGAAGATGCGATGTTTTTTATCTGTTAGGATTCCTTGGCCTGCTTACTTATGAATCATGAAATACCTGCTGATAAAGAAGGTTGTTTGTGTGAGAGGTAAATAAATATTAACAAGAGAATTATTATATTCATTTTACATACATATTTCAGGTGTATATAACTTGAATAATGTTTATGAACTTTTCCGAGTGAATCTTTATCATTCTGAATCACGTCTTGGCGTTGACATTCTTTGTCATGTGGACAATCTATATCTATTCAATAACGAGTCGGTAGCCTTAAACCAGCTATGTGGGGTAAATGTCCCGATACGTCGCGTCAGTGAAACAAAGCAAGCCCTCAGTATCCTCGTCTGGCTCTTGACCCACGATTCAACGAGCACCTGTCTAAAACTGTTTAATTTACAACTTCATGAATTTTCTGGTCGAGTGTGATCAGAGTTAGTTTTTTTTTATCAAAATACTGCACAAATAGCAGGAGTAAGAAATATGTAGTCTCTGATATTCTATATGTATAATATTAATCTTTACTATGTTACACTGATAAAGTTCACAAATATATATATATAGAAACATATAAATAAGTACACCTTGCAATAGGTAGTTTATATATATACTTGGAACTTTCTGATTTAATAAAGTTTAAGCGGAATTTTAAAAAACAAAAAAAGATTATATCAACTTAGGCCCCGACGAGATTCGAACTCGTGATCTCCTGTTTACTAGACAGGCGCTTTAACCAACTAAGCCACGGCGCCGTTGCAATTGAGTGTGAAATAATAAAATATTATACAGTACACGTATAAAATGTATTACTTATATATACATGATTTATGTACGATTACTTAATCAATTAAAAGGATTCATGTCATCATATCAAAAGTAAAAAAGAAATTAAATATGAATAAATATAATTACAAAAAAAAAAACACAAACATACATAATATTGTCATTTTACTATTCGTGAGTCAAACCTATTTGAATAACATAGCACAACTTATCTCAGTATTTTAACCGTTCATAAATATCAATATTTGAATTATTGTCTAACTAATATTTATAAGTATTGCTTATTAGCGATTATGTATTTTTTTAATCCACTTCGTATGAAAATGCATCCGATAACAAAGTAGTACACACCCACTGATGTGTCATTGATTTGTCGATACTCGAGACACCCAAATGTTTTGAATTTTAATTTTAACAATGTATATGTAAATAGAATATCTTGTTTGGAGTACATTTATTTTTGTAAGTTAAATGAACGAGTTAGTTTAGTACTTTTAATATTATATGGACGATTTTTATGCAATATTCACAAAAACTAAATATTTTATTGCAATTTCCAATCGATACTTAATAATAGTTACGTATTTATAATTATTACCTGTTACATTACTATTATAAAACATTATTAATTGATACAGATTATACTTTGTTTTGAGAGAAGATTCATTTTCAATTTTAGTTTAAATTTTTTAAGACTGTTTCAAAATTAACAAAATCAACACTTAAATTTCGGAGACATAGATAAAAAACAATATTAAGTAAGGCGTTTGCTATTACTTCCGTATTTTTGGCTACATGCCAAATAAGTCACCCTTAGTGTTTGGAAAATAGAACGACTTCGTGGCGCCTGACAAATGCATTGCCGTCAAAGATAAGGATGAAATTTTAGAGCTTCCACTATCCATGGTATGGAAAGTAAGAAGTTAGTGGTTCTATTCCTAGACTATGAACCCTATGAATGAGTTTAAAAGAAACATTATTTTTTCCTTCTAGTTAAAATATAAAGCATGTGTATTGTGACAGGCGTTGAACTTATTTAGTTATTTTAAAAGAGGGTGTTATTCCGTACCACGTGTAGAGTATGCGATCACTTATCGTCGTTTCTCAGATGATTCCTTTGTTATTAACAAGGTATAATTTCTTTATAAAATAGGTATAATTTCTTTATAAAATAGGTATAAATTCTTTATTAATATGTTCTTGGTATAATTTCTTTATATTTATTAAAGAAATACCTTCATATCTTTTCTATCTTGTTTAACGGAGCATATTCACATTACGGAAATTATATTATTGTAACTTTTAAGTTTATTTTTCAAAAATTTAATCGTTAGTTTGCCTACAGGGTGAACTTTACGAATAAATTTTCTATAAGAATATCTTATTTTTCCATTGTATCCCTAATATGGGTTTAATTCTATCTAAATAAAACGTCGTATAAAAACTATTTTCGAGTGGCTAAAACATTGAATACTGTCAACTAAATCTAAGTCCATTGAATTAAATAAAATTGAATACATATATCCAATTATATCCAAATTCTACATTGAATACATACAACCATATATCTACATGATTTCGACATTTAAGGTAGTTTTCATCACCTATAATGTTTCGGATCGAAAATGCACAAAATATTTTATTCGTTTTAAAAGTTCTTCTGGTATTGGAAAATGCGGATTTAGAAATAATAATATAATATTATATATAAAAATGTTTGTATTGTTTATGTACGTGGGCCGTCTAAAGTCCTTTTCTTCGTCGTCTCGTTTTTAATCGAGATTTATTTTTTAATTTTCCAGTAATGTGAGACTTGAAACTATTAAAAATTTTACCTTGAATTTCCTCAAAAGACAAAGTTATTTTATCACATTTTTGTTTTATTTATATATTATAATATGACGATAATAATAAAGACTAAGTAATTCTTTGAATGCTTTTGAATTGGGCATTTGTGATTTATTAAAAATAGAAGTATTAAGAAATATATAGTATCTATGGATAAAACGCAATAATTCTTTTAATATTGTAGGCCAGACGGCCGTTAACCAAAAGCTTTCAGGTATTGGTTAGCAGAAGCTAAAATTAAAATATTTTTAGTAGGTAAAGCGCGAATCTTGGAAAATTTAATTGAACTCGACATACATGTAAGTTGTAAAACTGTTTTATTCTAAATGTATAATGAGTCATGTTTTTTACTTGTCAAAGTGTTTAAAAATTTAAAAAATACACGTAGCTTTTGAAGTTGATTGTAATTAATAAAAATGATTTATAAAATAATTAAACTCATCTCTTATTTCCGCTTTATATAAGTAATTAATAAAAACAGTGAAACCGATGTCTTTACGAAATAAATGAGTACCTTTAGTATGATCCAGCAGCTGTATGGATCACCAAAAAAATAAATGGCTTTTGACATATATTTAAAAGTAAAGTACAGTAAATATTATTTAACAATGTTGTAGGTTGTTTTTTTAAAGTACAGCTCGTCTCTATTTTTAATCATCTTCTTTAAAGTGCCTAACGTCGAAGTGTCTGACGGGTGGTTTCTTGTAATAAAATAAAATAACATCGGTCATAATAATTTTATTCGCATATAATAATTGATTATGATACATGGAGCGCTAACGCGCGCCGGTCAGCGGATGCCGAGTCAGTCGAGCATCTTGGCTCAAATTACATTATTATTAATTCTTCACATTGCATCGACATACGTTATGCAAAAACCGTGGCTACATATTCACTAGTGAGAGGTCTCGAGGCAGCGTTACAGATGGACGCGAGTCGCACAGCCCCCGCGCTGTGCATCTCACGCAGCGAGGCCGGCGACTGATCGCTTTTTACATATATACTTAAAATATAACAGTCAATTAGACAGCCGGATATCAGTCCGATCAATTTATTTACATACAAAACAAACGAAACACCATAACGCTCGGCGACACGTGGCCGGGGCCTGGGCCGGGTCCAGTCACCGAGACCGGACTCGAGTCCGCTCGAGGCGGCGGTGGCTCGATTCGTATGAATCTTAAATAACATTAAATCACTTCCATAATTTATTACTTAAAAATACCGAAAACCTAAATCTGTCGACGTCAGTGGAGAAGCCGGACGTCTGTCGAGCGGCGATCGCTCGGGCTGCCGGGAGCGCCTTGGCGAGGGGTAGGGGCCGAGGGGCGGAGGCCGGGGGCGCCGCCTCACTCGGCCTTAACCTCAGCGGGGGAAGGGGTTTCGCCTGCGGTCACCGTCTCCCCGACCTCCTCCATGGTCGCCGATACTTCCCCACTCTCGGTCACACGCTCCGAACCTCCTCCGCCGTCTGCAAATAGCAAACAAATTAGAATTTATTGCAATGAAAATTTTGATCTAATAAAAATTTTGATAGGAATATTATTTTTATGTTTCTACTTAACGTATTTACATTGGTCATTCATTCATAATGAAAGATATATCTTGTCAAAGTATTTAATAATTTCGTGAGTAGTATAGTTAGCTGTATAATGTATAATAGATTGTTCAGATACAATATAGGAGGGTTTCTAAATAGCTAGCTAGCTCGCTCGTTGTTCAAACAAATAACATCTAGAAGTACAGGTATCAAGCGGCGTGTGACGTACTGCGCTGGTGATGGTGGTAGTAGAGGTTGGGTCTCATATGTTGCACGTGTTGCGCGTGGTGTGGTCGCGGCGGCTGCGAGGGCGGCGCGCGGTACATGGGCGGCGCGGGCGCGTGCGGCCTCTGTATGGGCGCAGGGTAGCGTGACGTCACCATGCCGCCGCGGTTCATGGCATTGCCGTTTCCGTTGCCGCCGTTCCCACCGCGTCCGTTGTTTCCGCCGCCGACCATTTGCTACAAATAAAAATTCTATGAGATCAGGTCGCGGTCGAGTGCTATAATTTCACGCCGAGCGGACGGTATACCTGTTGGTGCTGCTGATGCTGCTGATGGTGTTGGTGCGGTGTGTGTGCTGGCGGGGGGTGAGGCGGGTGCTGTTGATGTTGTGGCGGCGGCGCGTGGTACTTGTGTTGAGGCGGCGAATGTGGCGGCTTCTGCTGTTTTGTTGCTCCTTTGGGCGTCGGGGAAGCCGAGTCACATAAAGGGGCGAATCCGTTAGGATGCTCGTGAAGTGGACTCTTGAGTTGTTGCTGCGGCGGAGGCCTCGGCTGAGGCGGGGCATACTGTTGTTGTAGAGGTGCCCGATATTGTTGCTAATAAAAAATCAACATATTGTAAGTACTACCGTAACAGGATGTTACAATTCACAAAATGATAACTGAATTCAGTGATGAACAGTGGCGGAATGATATAAAATTGTGTATTTGCTATTCCTCACTAGACACGTCATTGAATTTTCCCTTGAACAATTCAACTAACCTGCATCTGTTGGACGGCCGCGGCGGCGGCGACATGCAGCTGTGAGGAGAGGAACTGGGAACTGAACGCGCTAGACTGTGCTGGCTGAGTGAACTGTAGCGGATAAGTGGGAGCGGGGGCGGCGGGCGGCTGGTAGGGGGAGTAGTACGAAGTGGAAGGAGGGGCAGGGCGAGGCAGCAGCCCTGGCAGTGAGTATGGAGATTCACCCACGGGTCCCGAGTACCCCAAGTACTGCTGCTGGAACGTATTCACACCACCAACAGCCCCGACTCCACCGACTCCGCCCACGCCTCCACCTTTACTACCTGCATTAGCATTACAATAACACATTATAATATTTTATTAAAACACAATTTTTATTTTTATTTTTCTTACTAACCAATAGCTCCGATCTGTTGAGTCGATGGCTTTACTGTAGCCGACATGAGCGAGTTTGACGTACTCGAAATAAGTACAGTGCTTGGACTGTTTCCTAATTGACCAGACTGGCCGAAGGCAGCGCCACCTCCTGCCGCAGCGGCCTTTAAGAACAACACATCGTTAGTTTTTGAAATACAGAACGTTATATCAAAGTACAAGTACATTTTGACACCATTAATATCTTTTGCTAGAAATGAAATAAAAACATTTTGATTACCATTCGGTATTGACTTGGCAGGCTCTGGAACATATCCGGTGGTGGTTGGTAATTATATGGAGTTGCTGAACCCGCGCCATAAGGAGTTCCAGGGAAGCCTCCAAATTGTCCCCGTGTTTGATCTAAAAAGGCTCCGTATAATCCACCCTGTTGTTGTAGTTGCTGTGATGAACCTAATAATTGTTGAGTCGAATTGTACAAGACTGCTGGTGGCGATGGCACTGACAGGCCTCCATAACTGCCCTGGTAGGTCACATGATTATAATGTTGAGGTGGCGGTGATTGTAGTTGCTGAGTTGGTTTAACCTTACACACGTTAGGAGGTGCGCCAGTTTCTGTGTTGTTCTCTTCGAAATTTGTAGTGAATTGTAGCTCTTCACTACCCTCAGCCACAGCGTGCATCTCCCATACTTTCTTAACACTCGCAATTTTTAAGTTGAGATCGGCTGCTAACGGTGATATGGTATTCGACGTACTCATGTGGGTGCCACGAGGCAATCCTAGAGCTTTAGCTGATTTTTCATCAGTGAGCTGCCCAAGGTCAGAGTCAAATGCAAAATCAAGTTTCATGTCAGAAGAATCCTCGTTCTTCTGTGATGTATCAAAAGCCATTTGAAGGCCGAGAGACCCATCGGCCTCTGACACAGGTCTACCGCTTTCAGCCATAAGCTCCTGTATTGATCTAGGACGCGACCTCACGTCTCCATTGAATGGCATTGACCGAGTATCCACTTCATTTTGAACTTCCTCTCCTTGAGGTTTAGCTGCAGCTGCACTAGGTTGATATTTTTGTTTAAGAGCCTCCGCAGGTGGTACAGTTTTATAATTGGTGTTTTCAAATATTATAGTTTCCACAGGCGGTGTAGTCCCATCTAAGACCCCCGCTTTATCAGCAACTACAGCACACGAAGGAGGAGGTGGTTTATTACTTTCAACAGTTGTGTCTCCTGGAGTGCTACGTTGGCTAGACTGGTTTGATTTTTCAACAACTTCGGGTTGGTCTTCAACATTGCCACGTAAAGTTTGTGCAATAGGTTTGTCCCACGCGTTTACTGGTGGGGGAGGGGGCGCAGCACCGGTATCCGTGCCAAAGTTGGGTACCAACCCCATTTGTTGTTTTTGTCTTTGTTTAACAAAGCGAGGTGCTAAGTTAGCCTGACGCGGTCTGTTATCGTAAGGTACATTTGATTTACCGGGAACAGGTCCAGAACCTCGAGAGTTAGATTTGTCATTTGAATTTCTTGTAGATGAACCATTTCTGCCACCTCCGCCTTGGTTGGAACGAGATCTAGGTTGCTTTTCTTCTTTTGCATTAAGGGGACCTCTGATATCTTTTGAATTTTTTTTGTTACGCACTTCTTGGAATCCATCATCAATAGCTTCTTCATCTTTCTTGGCAGTCGATATTTTAAGCTCACCCATAGCCTCTAATGCGTCCGTACTTTTATTCTCACCTTCTTTCTTAATACCCTGCTGACTCCGACCATTATTTTGTCGATTGTTAGAAATATGATTTCGACTGCCACCTTGTCCCTTTTGAGATTGATTTAATTGTCTACTACCAGATCGGCGCTGTCCGCCACCGCCTTCAGAATGTTCAGAGGTAGTTTCCCAATTTTCGTCTTCACCACTGAGACCTCCCTTAGAACGCCGATCTCTACCTTTACCTCCCGAAGAACCGGTATGCGGTCTATTGGTATTTTTATCTTTGTCACTTTGAACGTTATCCTTACAATCCTCATTGTCTTTGTTTGCTCTATTAGCTTGACTAAAAGGACTTTTTGTATTCGGCGGCCCATATCCAGTTACTCTTTTAGCCGGTGCAGGAGGTCTGTTTGTACCATGGAAGCCTCCGCGGCCTCGTCGCGAAGGTTGACCACGAGGGGCAAACGGTTCTCTATTTTCTAAACCATCTGTAAATTGGGATCCCTGTTCAATAACGTGGCCCGAATCCTCGAGTCTTTCCTGCTTTTTAGAGCCGCGTGGGCTACGAGGTGCTCGACGTCGTTCCCTTCGATCAACATTAGTGCCATCTGTTGAACCATCCGACTCACTGGCTCTATTATTTGACCGAGAGCTTCTATGTGAACGCCTACCACGTGACTCTCTTGAACCCCAGCCTCTGCCATACACGTTATAGCCTCCGCCCACACCATACCCTCGCCCTTTCTTTTCAGATCCTGATCCACTTGATTTACGTTCAATAGGTTCTTTAGGCGGAATTTTATTTCCTTGATCATTAATATATCTTTCACTTTTTTTATCATCCTGTGGTCGCTTTTGTGAGTCTTGACTATTTCCAATGGAATTTGTATCAGTAAATTTATTCCCTATAATGCCGGATGGATCGCTGCTGGATTTAGAGGCAATAGATTCAGATTCTGACAGATCTTTTTCTGATTTTAAGGATACCGTTTGTTTGACTGTATTTGTAACAACATTTGACTGTTCTGGAACAAACTGCTTTGGTGGTTGTGAGGAATTAGAAAGTATGTCATTTGAGCTAATAGGTTTAGGAAGTACTTGATTAGAAGTAGACTTAGAATTAAAGTGAGAATCAGTAAATGAAGGGGTTTGAGATTGTATACTTGATGACATCACTTCACTCTGAATATTTACCGCAATATTCATATTAGAGTGTTGAATTTGTATGGAAGTATTAGAAGTGCTGTTAGATGTCTGATTGTAATTATTGTTATGAGATTGAGACATGTTAGAACTATTAATCTTGGCGTCATTTGTTTCTTGTAACGTCTTGACGGCATCAGCTTGTGGGGCGATCGATTCATTCTCCTTTTGATCGAACATTTTCGCTGAATTTTTTTTGTCTCCTGAAATACTGCTGTTACTTTGTTCTTCCTGTCCCATATCTGCCCAAGAAGTTTCAATAAGATCCTTTTCGGTAAATTCCCTCTGTGGCGTGTTTGAAGGCGGTGAAGATCTTTTGTCATGAACTTGTGTTTGTAAAGAAGATTCAGATGAAACAAATGGTTCAGCAACACCTATGCTTTTTCTTTCAAAAACTTCAGTCAACTTATCTGCTGCTGTTCTGCTGCAATGTTCAATTGTGTCTAAAGGTTTTCGTTCAGAATCAGATCGTCTATCTTTGTAATCGTTAAAGTCTTTATAAGATTCCTTAGAGTTAGACCTGTCTAACTCTCGACCAGATCTATCATAATCTTGCATTTCATTGCGCCATTGAGGTCCATCTTTATCTCTCCGTACCTCATCTTCACGGTCTGAATAATCTCTGAAAAATATAATCAATAATTTATAATTTTATCTCAATATATTTTAAAGTTAGTAAGTAGCTTTAGTCACAAAACTGCATTCACGTGTGAGTAAATTGGGCCAAAAAATTATGAGATCGTTAAACTTGTTTTCGTTTAATAAGTGATTGCCTAATGTATTCTTCGTTTTTATAAAAAAATATGTATATTATAGGATACAAATAAAGAAATTAAATCTTTATATGATTACCTGGAGTATGAACGTCGTCCATTGTTTGGAGCATGTCTCGGAGCGTTGTATGATTGCGCTTCTTGTCTCCTTGGTGCTGGTTTTCCAGCAAAAGCCCATCCCTTATGTTGATCTTCTTGCTGCCTATTCTGCTGTTGCTTTAAAAACCGAGGTGGTATGTTGGCTTGAAATATCTTCGAGAATGGATTCGATTGGTCGCGATCGCGTTCACGAGCAAAATCTCTGTCACGATCCCTGAAGTCCCGATCAGACCTTTCCCGATCCCGATCGCGATCCCGGTCATTTCGGTCTCTTTCTCTATCAAATCTTTCACGTTCACGATTATCATTACGGTCTCGATCTCCCCGATCTCTAGCTTCATTACGATCGCGGTTCTCATTGCGATCTCTATTGTCATTGCGATCCCTGTCACGCAAGTCCCTGTCTTTATTGCTATCATTCCGGTCTCTATTGTCTTGTCTTCCTCTATCCTTGTTATCCATAGCTCGGTCTCTTTCGCGGTCGCGGTCACGTTCTCTATCACGATTATCAAACCGATCTCTGTTTTCCATACGATCACGCTCCCTACTCTCTAATCTGTCCTTGTCCCTGTCACGTAGATCGTTTCTTTCTCTATCTTTATTGTCACACCTTTCCTTTTCTTTGCTCTCAGCCCTATCTTTGTCTCTGTGTTCATAATCTCTGTCTCTATCGTTGCGATCACGATCATTTCTATCATTTTTATCACGGTTATCTTTAGAGGATTGCTGTGACGCTGGTGAATCCCGCATTTGACGTCGTTGTTCCTCTTCCTTCCGCTGTCTTGCACGAGCAACCGCTTGAGCAACTTCGTTACTTTGCTTCTGCCGTCGCTCTGCCCATAACTGGTCTTCATCACCAGGGTCTTGTATTTTTGAGTCTATGCGATCATTTTCAATAGTTGTCCGGTTATTATTAGTCTTGTTACTAACTTTCACAGTAGGAGCTGAAGACTCGCCATCTGAGAAGTCTAACTTTTGGCTGAAATTAAAAAGATTTTTAAATAACAACACTCAATTCCGAAAAATTGATTACTAAATTAAATTATATGTAACTCACTCATAGTCTATGTCGTCATGTTGCGCCCATCCAGCATCACGAGATATATCATCCAGAGAAGATATCTGTTCTTCGCGAAGAATGGGTCTTGCCGTTAAAACTTCAACGGCTCGAGGCGTAGCGGACGGTCGCTGGGATTGCCTTGGACCAGCCATGTTACTATTGGAATTACCGCTTCCGCCGCCACTGCCAATGTTTCTAGAATCACGAAGTGATGTCAATGTTCCCAAACCCAATCCTGTGCCATTGCTACCTTTCATCAGCTGAAATTTAATATTGAGTTAAATCACCAACTTTCATTATTACATAATATAATATTGCATATATTTGTATTTTCTACATACGAAGGGTGGCAGAATAGCACGGAAAGCGGGTGTTTGCTGTGAAGCGGGCGTGGAGGCGGGCGCGGCGACGGTTGACGATGTAGTTTCTTGCCGAACGCCGGCCGTGCCACCGCACGTCCAGCTGCCTTCCGCTACAAAACAAACATGAATGTGAATTACCAAAATATTTACCTAACATTTTAATTAATAAAAAGATGATATTACATGCATACAATTTAAGTTCATATAAGATTGAATTCTCATTTCAAGGACACAAAAAGCATCATAGCAAGATTCAGAAAAAATATATATTATTAAATAGTCATTGAAAACATTAAAATGTTCTGATATGTATATAAACGATTATATATTAGTCACCATTTAAAATTATTTTTGTTGTAATGAGTTTCAATATTTCTGCATAACATAATATCTATAATAATAAAAATAATAATAAACTTCCTGCAATATATATGTATATATAGTGAAAAAGCTACTCATTATCAGAACTTACTTTGTGGTCTGAGCTGCGTTTGAGGCACAGTGTGATCTGTAGAACGATGTGAAGGTTGTGCAGCAGCCTCTAGTGAAGGAAATTCTGTGCGAAAATGAGGTGAGGATGGTGGGGGGAGAGCCACCCATCCTGATGCAACAGCACTGCTGCTTGAAGTTGTGGTCTGAAAAATCAAAGTAATTGATATTTTGTTAAGGAAATAAAAATATATATACACACCCATACAACAAGTAAGGTTTATTTACAATAACCATTTACTGTACCATTCTGAGGTAATATATGCTCTTGAATAATAAAAACTGCATTCAAAATCAGAGTGCTAGTTAATGAGAGAATTGCAGACACAGATATACATAATATTTGTATATAGAAAGTCTAATTTAAATTTGTATAAAAATAACAAAAATTAATATACTCACTATAGTCTGAGATGTGCATGTTGCTTGAGTAGTTGCAGGAGTAGTTACAGTAGATACAGTACTAAAAACAAAATTATAGACATAAATTGCTAAACAAATATTAAAATATTTATTATATAAGCCCATGTACATTATATTATTAATTCATTCATTGTCATTAGCACATCCTAGAACTAAGAAGCTTAAATATTTAGTTAACCCTTGCTTTGCAAAACAATCCATGGCATTACTCCCATCACCAAATAATTTCTATCAAGCATGTAAACTCTTGTCACATTAAAACTCTTAAAGGTGACTTATATTTGCTATTGCAAATTAAATTTTAAATCATGCATAATGGTCTAAGGCAGGCACTAGTTATATTTCTGAAACTTACTTAGCGTTAGGATCTTGGCCAGTTTCAGTTTTTAAAGATGGCAGGTTTGCTGGTGGTCGTCTAGCTGAAGGTACTTTTCCAAGACTTTGCATTCCATGTTTACGGCTAAGTTGAGATTTCACTGATGATGGTTCAGAGCTTTCATTCTACAAAATAATTGTATAAATAATATGTGGAATTTATATACAAGTAAAAACATTTATCAAACAAAATTAAATATATACATACATACAATTCCAAATAATATTAATAGGATATATAAATTCAAAAGAAAATCAACTCGAGAATCAAATAATGAAGTACTTACTTTTGTACTTTTTTCAATAATTATCTAGAAAGTAAAACATGAACAAGGTTATTTTTATAGGTCAATGACCCCAAATGAACAAAGAAAAAGTCAAATTTAAATGACTAATAAAACTTTATCTCTTATTTTAGGATCTTAAAGTTAGGAAGTGCTCAATGTCAGCTGAACCTTTATAGTCACTAAGAATGGTTATTGAAGGTAGTGACCTTGTCTTGTCAATGCATCACAGTTTACCAGCTGCTTTACACTTTGTTGTATGTACATAATGGGAAATGTTCATAATGACTAATATATTGGGCAAGAATAAGTTCATTAGTGTTGCATTACAAAATATAAAATAAAATTCAAATTACTAATAGCAAGTGTGTACACATATTAACAGTTACAATAAAAAAAAATTAAAAAAGGTTCATTTAAATATGTTTGAGCAAAATACAAATGGTTATTTAAAGGTTTCTCCGAGATACCCACCCTATTAGCGCAGTACAGACTATTGATGTCCAATTTCTGATATTTTTGCTTCCCGGACGTCGGCTTGCTCTGCGCCGTAGTGCCTCCGCCGCCCGGCGTCGAGAGTGCAGACATGCTGCGATGTACACACCATCAGGACACCCTCGCACCGACCACCAACTGCAACCAGTGGGATTTGTTACACTACGGGAACAAACTCTCTAAGTACACTCTTTCACAAAGACTGTCCTTCAACAGCAATGGACGCTTTTAACTATTATGTACACTACACAATCCGGAATAACATGTACATGTAGCATTTACACATAATCTAGATCACTCTGGTGCAACACTTTCACAACACTTGGTAATTTAGTTTTTTGCCCTGCCCTCCGAAGTATATTGACGTGTTACATCCGTAGGCTAAACGGACGCTGGATCGATGACTCCCTTATTTTCTCCATAAAAGTATATAACACTTAAATAACTGTTAAATTTTGCCTACTATGCATCAGCATATCAGCTACAACAAAATACAAGGGAAGAAACGGTAAATAACAATAATTTTCACAGTTTGCAAAGAGAATAGAATTAAAATAGACTGGTACCTTGGTCCGTTACACCTGGTAAAATTATAATATAATTATCTAAGCTCAAATGCTAATATATAAAAGAAGATGACTTCAGATTTTTTCTAAATTCTTCTCTACCAAAACTTATATCACTTTATTTTAAGATGGCGTCTCCAAAAGACGATCTCCTTTACAATCAATAGCGTGACGTCACAAAGACGCATCTCAGCGCTATCTGGAGGAAAACATTGTCAAACTTCTAAAGTTGCGTTCAATTAAAAAAATAAGAGTAAATCTATGTGAAAAAACTTTTAAATAAATATATTTATAACATTTAAAATTATTTATGGATTTGAAACATATAACATATTTGGTAAATTATATCTCATTTTTAAAAAACATATCTTATGACATAATAGACATATTATAGCAAATAAACATTAACAGTTAGTACAAACACTTCACAAATTAATATGAATATAAACACATGAAAATGATACTTATCAAATCCTTAAATATAAGTTATAAACTTACATTGAATTATATTTAGCTACTTTTTTAAATTATAAAATGAAAAAGGGAAATTGATTGCACTCTATTCTTATTAACTTATAGCGTTAAAGAGGAGTTTATTTTGAACCAATTTAAATTACGTTTCGTTATACGTACGAACAAAACACGATTTAGTTTATTACCACCATAAAATATTATATATTTTTTCATAACTTTAAAAAACACATTGTATGTAACCAAACAAATTAAAATGAGAATCTAAGAAAACAAAAGAAGATATATTAGGTTTTGTACTACTTTAAAATATTAAGACAACATAATAACATGTTATGCTTGACTATATAAGCAAATTGTTACTTTACATCGACGTTAAAAGGGTTATGCCTTATTGAATAAGTTGTTTTTAATATTAGTTATTTTTATGTACTTGTATAACTAATTTTGATAAATAATTAAAATAAGTAAATAAAAGAACACATTTTCCCCATTTTGGGGAAATAATATTATTGTT
>DVQP01001728.1:0-14509 GCA_018231745.1 Danaus eresimus
TTTTGTTATTGGCAGATCTCTTTACAAGGAGGAGCAAGGTGTCCAAGCGAGGCGGCTCACAGCCGTTCTTGTTTACATTTTAAAGGACTCCAAATACAGAGAAGTCAAGAGTTCATTGTTGCAGGATGACAAGACGGTTGAACAAATATTCATTGAGTTAATCAATAAAATATGCGTGTCTTTGGACCGTACGGTAAGACATTTACATGCTTATTAATCAGCCGTTTATTAATCAGCCGTATTCGCATTTGTACTGGTATTACTGAAGTTTGAATTCTATACTGAACAGAATATATTATAGACCCAGAACCTATTTCATTACTTACTTAATATATGAAGCATAAAATAGATGGCGCCACTGTCTCGTTATGCCATCATAGTAACAGCTGATATTAATCGTATATTTTCTGACCTTCAGTCAACATCAACTCTGTACAGCGGACTGCTTCTCTCGATGACGTTCCTGCTTCAATCATTGGCGGGGAGAGGCACGCGGACGACTGGCGCAGTCAAGAATGTAGTGCTGTCCCGACCGATGGGCTTCGTTATATGCGAGATAATAAAACAAATGGGATCCTACCACCGACGAGACGTTATTGACATGTGCGGCGGAAACAGCGGGAATCTGAAATTAGACCACGAACAGGGCGTGCTTTTATATAGAAGAGGTATATTTCCTTGGTTATTTTAAAGAAATTTATTATTTCTAATCAATGGTTAAATTTTTAGGCGTTCCGTGCTCATTTGGTTATCTTTTACTCTCTCTTCAAATGCCGTCCATGAAAATGATCTTACATTTTACTTTATGAGATATTAATTTGTAACTTTTTTAAAACGGGTATATGGATATAATACAAATAATAAGTCATAATACTTTTTTAATTAATATTTATAATTATTTTTGTCAAAATCCATAGCTTTGCGATTATTATCATTTTCATTACATATTTATTCAGTACATATTTTTCAGATTCCTGTGCAATGCGGGTAGTAGTGGAACAAATGGAGGTGGCGCTCAGATGTATAGAGAGACAACGCTTAGTGACGCTGGCCGTGGAGTGCGGCAGGAGCCTACTCGGAATATACAGCACATTGAACACTGCTGACGGACAACAAGATAACGGATCGAGGTGGACACGAACAACAAGTTTAGGGGATACAATGTTTTAGGATGGGCAAATTGTTCATGATGATCAAATTAATTATAATGATCAAATTGTTAACAATGATAAAATCGTTAACGATGATCAAATTAATTATAATGATCAAATTGTTAACAATGATCAAATTAATTGTAATGATCAAATTTTTGACAATGATAAAATCGTTAACGATGATCAAATTAATTATAATGATCAAATTGTTAACAATGATCATATTATATTGATTTGTTTTAATTGAAGTTGATAGTTTCGTTAACATTTCTGATGTATGTCAGGATATAACTGTTTATTAACAAAATTAAAATTTAATTGTAATTGTTTTATTGTCACTGACGCTTGTACCTGCTATTGAATGGTTATGTATCATATAAAAAAATGTAAATTATTGTTAAAAACAAATACTGTCTGTTGTTCCATATAATCTATCTCTGGGTTAAATTTCTCCTAAAGGTATACAACGGAACAGAAATTATAAAGTTAGAAATGACACATGAGGTGCATTAACAATAAGTTTGTAATTTTATTATAGATGTGAATGCAGAAGTGTTCTGATGCGAGTCTTGGTCTACACATTGAGGATATGCGCGCAAATGTGGACGGACAGAAATAATACAACAGGTACAGACATAATAAACGCTTACTGTGAGTAGAGGCTGTTATGTGGCTAAAAAATACTATCATTTAGATTGAAAGTACTATAGCGTGACCAATACATTAAGGCACAAAACCAAAAAAGATTCCCAAGGAACCTCAACTTGAGTCACTTTTAAAGCTAAACAAACATCAGTTATGGACTTATAGAGGATTAGAATTTTTAGAAACAAAAATCTGAAGACACTAAATGATGCCCAAGAATGTTACAAAATATGACATATGACCATAGACTACGGCTTAGAAGTTTTTTTTCCGTTGGTTTTAAAATGGAAAATGTTGCGTATTTTTATATATAAATAATATAAATAACGTTATGTGTAACTTGTTTGTGTGTACATTATACAAGTAAACTGATTTTCTGTAATTCACCTGCCAATATGGTACATGACACAAACATAATTACATTCATTTATTTTGTTAAGTGTTAAAGAATAAACAAACAAAATATTAATAAAAAAAGGAATATCCTTTCCATGAAAAGATATTAGTTATAAATTTAAATTATTTAGTATACCTATATAATATATTTATTTAAGTTATTGAACATGGTTAAGTTCCTAATGTATATGTCTAACTATAACTTAATAATTATAATTATTATTTGTTGTGAGGTTCTTCTTGTTAGCATGACTGGCCTATTCAGTACTTTTATTATCCATTTAAATGTCCAAGTATCGCCACAGAACTTATGTGTATTTAACTTTGTTATCCTCCGAGCGAATCAAGAAAAAATGCCATAAGAATTACAAATATGTATGTGTGTTTGTCACATCATTGCTCTCAATCTGACATCATTGCTCTCCCAGGAAGTATTTTCGTCTTTATATCATTTTGGTAGTTTCATTAATGTAAGTTTATTCTCACCAGACGTTGAACCTCTCCGAGCGGTGTGTCAATATGGTGTACAAGTATTGTACTTAGTAGTGAGTGCAGACACGGATTACTTGACCAAACATGAAGGACCCTTAATACAGATGTGTCACATGATAAAAGTACACTGTGAAGAAATGTACTGTGAGTGTCACTTTATATAACACAATATTGGAATATTATTTTTCTTCTACAATATTATTTAATATAAAATTTGTAATATTCAATAAAACTATATTTATTCGTAGCTAATATGTATGTGCTAAGTGGCAAGACTAAATGAGAGAACCTAATATAAATCTTTAATATTAAGTAATGAAATAAATAAGCATTTTTTGTATTTCAGCAAATATGATATCTGAAATAATAAGTGCATTTCAATCGGCGACCGATGAAACCCCTCAGAGCTACAACAAGCAGGCTTGGATCAACAGCTTTCAGACATTCACTATCAACGAATAATTTACACTTGTATATATTATGTAATATAATAATTGATTACACTTGTCTTTTTCTATACAATAACACAAACACATCTCCATAATATTTATTTTTTACTTATAATAAATAACATAGTCAATTTTAAATACATCTACATTATGTACTTCACAGTGGTTGAAACCATTTGTGTGAGGAATGTGCTTTTTGTTTAACGTAATAAAACTAATTACATTTCTAAACCACTTAATATATATTTAAATCTTAATTGAAGAAAGCTGTTCACAAGCTATACATTATGTGTAATGGCATATAGAGTAATCCATATCACATGTCATTTAAACTTTCACAGTTGTATTGGTCACTACAGTAGCGGGATCCACTGTGTTGGGCACATGGAAGAAATACAGCATGAAGCCACTAGCCAGCAGGAAATGAAATCCTAGTATAGAGCCGATTAATATTAGAGAGTATTTGGATTTCTTCAAAGCCGGTAAAAGCCAGAATATAAGTACGGCGCCAGAGACCAAGGCCGCCATTAGTACAAACAGCCATTGCAGCCAAGACACTTGGATGGTCCAGAGAATAGCTACTGGGATGTAGATGGACAATGAGTAGCCATACAGACAGAACAGCGATATCATTGTTGGTGACGCCGAAGCCTGCAAAATAATATGTTTATACATGACTATACATTGGTTACAATTATATGTTAGAGAAATGGTTTTGATTCCCAGCCGAGTTTTAAAGTTTCTTATTTTTCTCCTACATGGACAAAGACTGGTAAAAAAAACATCAATTTTAAGTAATTCTAGAATAAACTATCAGTAGATAGAGTAGATTCAGTCCCAGTCCATGTTTGTCATTAAAGCTTAAAGTGACTATGGTTCATACATGTACATATTTATTTTTGAAGTTTATCTTGATTGTCGGCCCAATCTGATATAGGCTTAATGAAAATGTGAAGTTATGAAGATAATTATTCCCTTTATAACTGTAAGTGAACTGATATATTTTGGATTTATCGTGGAATATTACCTGAGTTTCAATTTCATCTTGGCCGTCGGGAACCACAGACCATTTAAGAGCAGCCCATAGAGCTAGAGGCACCAACCACACATAACAAAAGATAGCTGTGGCTGCATATGAAACAAGATGGTAGTTGTACCTCCAATGTACTTCTTTGTTAGCATTTTGGAGATAGTTGGCTATGTTGCCACTAACAGCAATAGTGAAAATCTGCAAAACAAGTTTCAAATAAACCTTACTTGTATTATGGAATATAATAATGATTAACTTAAACCAGAATTAAGGTTTTTCTTCCAAAATACTAGAGATATATTATTTATATACCCACCAAAGTTACTGATATCCAAATAGGTCCATATAAATCTGGTTTCCCCTTAATCCGTTCGTCAAAGTAGTTGCGAGATACTTTCTGGGGCAACACAGAAGATACAATTCTTTCCAAAACTTCACTTGTCTGGACATCAAAGTATTTTTGATAGTACTCTATAGTCCAGAAGTTATGATTAGCTAGAAATAAAATTTATTTAAGGTGAAATCATGTGTGAACAGGCAATATAGTCTAGTAACTTGGGCCAAGATAAAAACATCTAGTTTTTACATTAAATTCATTATTGCTGTTAGGAGTTTTTCTTACTCTGAGGGGGAATCTCCTGTTCTTCTACAACGGTTTTGGGCTCTTCATATGTATAATTCGAATTTGTCATAACGTTATTGTATTGATTTGTGTGAACAGCTTCCACGTCAATTCGAGCACTTCTCCCGTTGTGTTCAGGGGAGTAGTCTTGAAAGTTTAACAATTCACCAGTATTAACGTTCGCCATGGTATTAAATTCAAAATTATAGCTAGAAACTTTTTTATTTTATTTTATGGCTAAAATTTAACAAATAGGTAGATACTCTTTATCACATATTAACGTCAAACGATAACTGTCAATATGTGTATACATGTCAACTTTAGTTATCACAAACTAACATGTTCGAAAAATTATTTCTTTTTCTGGGTCATTGATAACTATGGAAACCTAATAAAAAATTATTATATTTTGAATTCTTGTAAAACCGTCCTTATAAGTACCAGTACTTTGAAATAAGTTTTAGAAAAAATAATATTTGACTATAATAATCCATTATGAATATGATATATTTTTATTTGACCAATATGTTCACTTTAAAAAGATAAATAGTTCTTAGTTAAAAAAAAGTTTTGATAATTATACCATTTTGTGTAAAATATTGAAATTGGAGATGAATTGGGACTATGTAAATAAAATATCTTTTAGTCTTATTCGTTTAATAAAGCTATTATTGTGAATTTGAATTGATTAATTAGGCTTTATTCATTAAAAATCGTTTTAAAAGACTTTTACAACATAAAGTGATGATATGAATATAAATTACAAATATATATTTTTTAATCTGTGTATCCTACTATCTTACATAAACTTTGCGTTCAACGTAGTGAACTGAGGTTCGTGAAATATGAAAAGTTGGACGCCATTTTGAGTTCAGAAAAGCTTGTAGCTAACACGTACCTACGTCTGAAGAAACTTATTATTTGTGTTATATTACACTAAAACGTGCTCTAATTAAATTTGTTATGTGCATATCGTTTTGTACGTGAGATAATACTAGAAATTAGGTGATAATTGCTTGCACGTTGTTACAAACGATAACGTAAGTTTATAATAAGGATTTGGAGATTTCAACGCCATATTGATAAAATTAGCCACGTAACATTGAATTAATTTTAATTACAGTGATGTGCTTTAGAAGATAGTAATTGGCATGATAATTGGATCTTCGGCGGCATCCAGGCGTCATGGCGAAGGAAATTGCGGACGAGTACGCATCAAGCCTGTCGGATTTGACTGTAAACAGCAAACCCCTTATTAATATGCTGACTATACTCGCGGAAGAGAACATCGAGCATGCAGGAGTTATCGTTGAGACAGTGGAGAAACATTTGGAGAAGGTGAATTTAAATTTTTACATTTCGGGATCGCCGTCGGACGGGCGCGATATCACGTGAGCTATCGGGGAAGTGTTACAAAGTTGGGATGGCCAATGATGACGCACACTCTGTGCGTGTTGTGTTTATTGCGGCGGATATCTTTGTAACCAGTAGCTGGCGTTGAAACAGGTATCTCCTAGACCAGTCGTTTATCGCCGTTTACAATCTGTAAAGCTTACTTCGTTAATTATTTTAGGACATTGTTTTGTCATTTACTTAGTAGACTTCTGGTATCTATCACTACGTTAAACTTGCTGAAATCTATTTCCTACATGACAATCTTCAATAACATTGCCACATATAATTGAGTCCTATCTGAGTTATCATCTTTCGAGTGATACTTTAAATATTCAGAACACCTTCACCACCTTATGTTACTGTTAAGTAATATCATATATTTTGTATTGTTTTCAATATAAATAATTTGTTTTCATTCAGATTGTATTTTTTTGTTTGTTTTGTCATCTGTAGTGTTTCTAATGATTTCTCATAGGAGATACCTGTATGTTCAGGTATAGGGCGCTGTTACACTGGTATGTAATTGACCAAACCTGCTGATTAACCGGTTGTGTACTGTGATGTATAATAAAGGTTTTTTTAAACTGACTTCTTATTTATTTTCAAGTGTCGTAACATTAAAACGGTTGACAAAAGAAAATTTGTATTATTCTATCCTATACCACAATACCAAGAGTTAAGATGCATTCTGGACGACTGGCCTCCACTTTGTCCCAGGATTTGGGATTAGACAATATTTTCTCCACACAGGTGCCCCCGGACATCAAGCTGCCTGTACTGTATTTAGTAGATTCCATTATCAAGAATGTCGGTGGTGCGTACACACAGAAGTTCTCACAGATCATCGTCAATATGTTCACAAAGACCTTCAAACAGGTACATATAACTAAACGTGTGATTCTGTTTACAGTTACATGGAGGATCTATAATTAGAGAATGTTTGCAGGTGGATGAAAAGATTCGCTCCCAAATGTTCAAGTTACGGGAGACGTGGCATGAAGTGTTCCCCTCCACTAAGCTGTACCAGCTGGATGTGAAGGTGAACCTGATTGATCCCGCGTGGCCCATCCAGGCTCAACCACACCAGTCTAACATCCATGTAAATCCAAGTTTTCTGAAAAAGGTGTTTTTTTAGTTGATTATGTTTGATATAAGTATTATGTATAGTTTGTATGAGTTGTCTTTATAATTTATTGATTATTTTAGTATGCCTTTGTATTGTCCTTTTATTATTATTTATTATGTGTATTTTATTTATTATTCATTGGTATGTAAGGGTATGATGTTGGCTAAATAAGGCTTTCAATAGTGCGAGAGTGTAGACAAACAATTGCGAAACCATGAAACAAAATATAGAATAGTTTTGTAATGTATTCCTACAGCCGACTCCGACGACCAGTGCTGCAGCCCTATCAGAAGAAGAGGAGAAAATGCGTGCCATACTAGCTAAGAAGGAACAAGAACTACTGATGCTGCAGCGGAAGAAGGTCGAGATGGAGCTGGAGCAGACTCGGAGACAGTTACAGATGGCTGAAAAAGTCCACAAGAAGGTAGGCTGATAATACGTTTGAGTGAAACAAACATTTATAGTGTGACTTAAATTAATGACGTACTGTGGGCATGTTGGCGGGAAAATATACAAATTCCAATCTGGCTGTGTCAAATAACCACCATAGCTGTTCTCATACAATGGTGGACATTCAGCAATCATTTTCATACTCTATTCATTGAACTTATATAACGCTCGTTCCTCAGCCGCCCTTGGTGCACGCCCCTGGGCTCCCCGCGCCTTCCGCGGAGGCCCCGCCGGTCCCTATGGCGCCGCCATCTCTTCCTCCTCAAGCGCCCATATCGCCCGTACTGTCCATCAAGCAACGGCTTGGACCTGTGAGTATCCTTTAGTTTATACATAACCATGTAATCCAAGTGATAGCAGAGCCTATGGTATCATAGTGATAGTTCTAATTGTTAAAGCAATTAAAATTTTAATAGAAGATAATAACATTTTTATTGATATATCCCAGGCCCTAAAACAAGTTGTTCCTTGAACACTCAGTTCTTATAGGACTGTTAAAGCGACTTGCATGAGACTTGCAGGGTCACCTCTGGTCTTAGTTAAATATTTTTCTGAGCTACATCTCTTATTAAGTTATATTTCCTCTATATATATTTTTATAACACGATCCAAACATCGTCAGTGGCTCTTTCTTTGTACAAAGCGCGGGCGCGGTTTAATTCTTCACCGAGTCTTTTTTATGTTACAATAATACGATTTTCTTTAATTTTTAGCTTAAGATGCAATAATACAATTGTACTAAAGATAAAATAATGTAGGGGTAAACTTTAAATAATTTATTGAATAGCATCAATAAATATCAAAGCATATGCCTACACTATCAATGTTAATTATTCTCCGTCAAATCTTAGGACTAGGATAGAACACACTAATGTGATTAAGATAAAGCATGATTGCTTAGTTAATTAGTTGGTCAAGTTCAGAGTGTGAGTGGTATTTGGTGTTCGCAGCCTGTTAATAAGTCGGCGGGTCGAATCGCTCCCGTCACGGGCCCCTTGAGCGGAGCGCGGCGTGACCCGCGGCTAGCGAGGAGACAGCCACCGCCACAACGGCCGCCACCTGCCGCCGCCCACACCACCGCCACCGCCGCCGCCGCCGCCACTATCGCTCCGAACGTTTTCGACATCAAGCCACTCCACCGGCCGGCCAAGCGGAGCGCCGTCATCACCATCGAGGTGGCCACCGACTCGCGCCGCAAGGACAGGAAGGACACGCGAAACAAACTAGAGAACGGCAACGGCGACTCCGTCCACGCGTACATCGACAGGCTCAGAATACCTGACCCCAAGAAGATAAACAAGCTGCCGCCCATACCCAAGATACGGCGGGATAGAGACGATCCGCCCTCCAAGAAGAAAAAGGAGCTCCGAGAGAGGAAGAAGCGGCGGGGCAAGGACGGCGCGGCCTCCTGCTCGCCCGACAAGAAGCGAGGCAAGGACAAGGACAAGAAGGTTTACAACAGAGACAGGCTGGACGTGGAAGACCAGCCGTACGCGCCCGAGACCGTCTGCTTCAAGGAGTTGAAGAACTACAACAAGAAGCACTACATGCGGAGGAATAAGGAGAAGTCGGAGAGTCCGGAGAGATTAGACAAAGAGGAAAAGAAACCGGCAGAAGAGGCTACAAGTAAGATTTCATTATTTAGAATGCGAGGGTAGTCGCGGTTACCGCGCGGAGCCAGTCTGTGATACTAGGATGTAAGCTGACACACTGTGTTCAAATAAAATGTTTTTCACCTCTTTGAGTATTCATATTAACTAAGTGCTAGGTCATTGTACCCTCTAACTGTAAGACTTATAAACGGACCTAACTTTGCTACTTCACTTGTACTAGCTTAACGAGCACGTCACAGCTGATATTGTTTAAAAACATTAAATATAGTTTACTAGAGGATTTTGTGATAATATAGAGTTTAAAGGGAAATGTAAAAACAAACGTGGAAATAGTTGATCCAGTGAGCTGGCCGGACCCCGCGGGAACTATTAGCACCGACGCCTAGACTGCAGCAGAGCAAGGAGAGTTTGTTATAGAGCGAGAATAGTTATATGTCTCACATCAAAGGACTCACGATATAACACGAAATGATTTGGCTATACTGTATGCAGTAATGGCCGGTACGATGCCCTACATCCTGGGAAGTCCAGACTACCGATTGACTATTGGAATTGTCGTTCTGTATGATGGGGAACATTAGAGAACAACACCTTGATGATGACTGAAGTAGAATAATTAGAGGTCGAAAGTACGGAAAGACAAAAATATGTCGGAGCATGTACAGTACTCAAATTTGTTTACTTAGCAGCTGCCAAGTTTAGTTTAAAGTTGATTTAATATTGGATTAAGAATTTTTTGCCTGTTCTAACATTTAAAAACAATACCTTATGGCTCGTGGCTGGAAAATAATGATAAGCGTTTTGTTCTGAGGACGGCCGTTTATAAATACCTTCCGTAGTATCTGAGGCCAAAACAAAATATTAAGTCACTTGTTCACCACAATATATACAGACTACTCTCAGCTCAATATTATTTTAAAATTATTTTTAAAGCGTTCTTTTTGTTTCAAGTCTCCGAACTCATCTTTATTTTATCATTAAGTGTAAAGAAATGCAGTTTGTGTTGATTTTTTCTTTATCTGAGACAGTATATGCATTTAATTACCATATTAAATTTTAGAAAATATTTTAGAAATTGCAAAACCATTTCTTAAATATAATTTTGCTATGATATTTTTGGAGCATAAGAACTTTGCATCATATAATTTGGTTAAAAATGTTACGTGTCAGTTATTCGCATATTTTATAAGCATACAAAGGAATGTGCTTCTTGTATATTAATTTATTTTTATCAAAAGGTAATATCGTTTTGAAACTCGTGACAAAAAGCGCGTTGAACATTTAAGTTACTATTACTGACGATTATAAGTCTTCGTCGCCAGCTCACTGGATCGTGTCGTTCATATTGTACAGGGCCAAAGCTAATCCAAAGCAACCCCGAAGTAATTGTTTTCTGTAACATCTTGTGACGCGTCGAACAATGACAAATATAAAAACGCATCGCTTTATGTTCGAGTGACAAAGGATCAGGTAAAGGATGCTGCACAGACGAGAATAGATCTTAGGCTGCTATAATAGAGTTGTTTTCCAGATCCGCCTGACGTTATCCCTGAGACTAAGGATGTAGACCTTCGTGTGTTGCATCCCGTCATAACAGAAACTGCGAAGGCGATCGCCCAGAAAAGACCGTCCACTGAGATGCTCGAGGGCAAACCCAAGAAAAATAAACTGGACAAATTCGATATGTAAGTACACTTTCTTATAAGGTTTCTTTGAAGGTGAAAGTCGACAAATCCCACTATGTCTGACCTTCATTTTGCTAGGTGTTTAAGGTTGTGACTGCCTGGCAACCAGGCATGCAAAACCTAAACAGCCATCAATTTCATTCATATCATTATCACATCATATCACTCGTATAATCTATATTTAAAATACGTATCTTGTATGTTCTTATAGAATTATTATTTATCAACAATTGCATATTCATTGTTTATATGTCAATCGGTTACGCTACTTGACATAAATTAAAGAAATACTTTTAAGTCGCCACTAACAGGTTCTACGAGACTGTTATTTTTTGTGAAGCTTTTTTATTGGCCCATAATAACAATATCGTTTTGTTTCTTCATGAACCTGCTCGTAATACTTTTCTTTTACACATTTTAATTACCTTACAGCCTTTTTGGAAACGAGGACGTAGATCTCCGTCAGTTGCCTCAAGTTGAAGAGACGAACGCACCTCCGCCGCCGTCTATATCTGAACCAAATTCTGTATCTAAAGAGGAAGTAGATCCAGAAGAATCTGACGATGTAATCGCGTCGCCCGTCCGTTCTCCCAAAAAAGATTGGCAAGAGGTCAAAGAGAAGGAAGAAACTAAAAAGACACCTTCGAAGTTAGATCTCGTGAGAGCCAAGTTGGCGGAAGCTACGAAAGTTAAAGATGGCTTAGGACGTCCTTTACTGTTCAGTAAGTCACCAAGTAAGTATCAATGTTTTGTGAGTAACGCTTTAAACATAAACTAAACAACTTTTAAACCCTTGATAATGTTTTCGTAGGCATAGAAAGAGAAAGACGTCGAACATTTAGTTCTGATGAAACCGAAGTTAAAAACGATAGCAATGAAGAATTTGATGCCGATGATCACAAGAAAACTATATCTATTATCATGAATCAGGCCAAGGAACAGTTCAGTGACGGTCAGCTGGATAAAAATCAGTACAACACGTTGATGTACCAAGTGTTGCAGCTTAATGAGAAGCTCAAATTAAAGGAAGCTAAGCAAAGGGAATCCCTAGAAATATCAAAACGAAAATTGAAAGCCCACGTCACGGAAGATAAAAAGGTCCCTTCACCGAAGTCGTCCCCTTCGGAGAGGAATAAATTTGGTGACATCGATGAACGAGTTCCCGTCGGTGGGTTTTCTGACTCGGAAAACAACAATCAAGACTCTGATATGCGTCAAAATCATCACGACAATATAGATGGGAATAAGAGTGGTTTTCCAATGCCGCCTATGATGCCGCCGATGTACATGGGGCCTTTCCCAATGTGGAGAGGTCAACCGCGGCCTAGAATGGAAGAGTTTGGCCCTCGTCGGTTTAGAGGTCCATATTTTAGAGGAAAGTTTGATAAAAGAGGCCCAAGACCACCTTTCGATATGAGAATGCCTCTACTTCCCACTCCTAAACTCGGTATGTGCCAAGGCGAATGTCCTCTAAAGCCGTATGAAAGGTCAATTTCCCCTCCCCCACTCGGCGCTCCCGGGTATACATTGCCCCCCACTGATTACAAAATATTAGAATACATCGACCAGGATCCTGTCAAAACTATCCAAATAGACGGTATTCCCAGAGAAATAAGATTCTACGGCGAGACTGCGGTCATCATGCTCGACTGGGACGACCCTAGAGTTATCAAATTCTTACCAGGTTGTCGAAGAGTCACTTTTGATAATAAAGATTCCGTAGTGTTGACTTTCAACGAGGGTTACAAGAAGGTGGAAATAGACGATCAAGTGTTTGACATCAGGTTCGGTGCGCCGACTAGGGAACTGTTCATAAATGGCAGGTGGTATGAATGTTTCTTCGGGGGTCAGCCATTAGGCGTCATAATAGACGGCAAACCGCGGTTAGTGCATCTAGAAGGGCCCCTGCCACAGGTCGATATAGGGAAAACGAAACGAACAGATTTAGTAGCTGGCAAAATAAACCTTATAATAAACGCGACCAACATTTGTCCGGTTTACTTGGATGCTAAAGTTCAGAAGTTTCACGTAAATGGACAGTTCTTTACGATACGATTTGTCGATTCCTTGAAGACCGTTCTAATTAATGAGCAGCCGTTCAAAGTGGAGTATGGGGATCTTCCGAAGCCGATATTCGTGAATGGCGAAAAATACTTTGTGCGATTTTCTGCACTGCCCAAGAATATAAAACCGGGCCAAGTAGAGATAGCTGACATGGAAGGCTGTAAACCATCGACGGAATCCGAGAAGCCGCCCGCAGTGGCGGAGAACGAAGATGTTCCGATGGAAACTGATTCTGAACAACCGTTTGAAGCTCCAGTGAAATCCCCAAGTCCGGAAGGTGAAATGAAGGGTAAGTGAAACATGTAGAGTCCTTTACTCCGCTCTAATACCTAATACTACGTCAGCAGTTCCAAGATTTATATGAGCTCGTTTACAGGTTTGGATATGCTAGCAAATTTCATGCCGAGTGATATGGCCCCGGCTTCCAGCTCAGAATACAGTTCTGCTGAGCCGCTGTTCACTAAGCCAGAAGTGATCCCGGGATTGGAAACTCCCGCTGAGGAGAAGCCAGCCAGTTCCCTGCCTCTTTTGGGCGGTATCAATGTCAACGACCTATACGCCAAATTAGTTGCTACCGGTATAGTGCCAATGTTGAACGAAGTCAAACCAGAGAAGAAAACTGAAATTCCTGAGATCGAGGAGACGAAAATGAAACCCAAAGATGATAAGAACGTCATCCACAAAGTCGATTTACTGAAACCTGAAACACTTCGGATGTGAGTTTGATATTAATTACTATAAAAAGAATATTATGTAGGCAACAGATTATAAAGTAAAAAAATAGGATTCTTGTCGGGCTTTGTTCAAAACATGGATATAATCTAATCTTAAATTATTGATGACTGATTTGTGTGTTTGTTGTAATATCAGTCTATGTGTAACCTTGGATTCGACTCACGATTTGGATTTGTATGGCTCTAGACGCCTACGAGAATATCCGTTGCAGAGAACGTTATTGAGGAAACCCTTATTTTTAACATGTTATAAAAAAAACTTGTTTCAAAATTTTTTAGGAACCAACGTCCACACTATATTACACTTTGTCATATATATATAAATTACTAGCATTAGTATAGAGTACTAGGCACCTATAACTTACAAGTGATACGCCAGATTTAAGTGATTTTAAAAGTAAACTAAAGATTCTGATGTGGGCTTGAAAACAAAGTAATTTATTTTGATAAGACTTAATACCGTTTTTATGTAAATACCTTTCCAATAAACGCTTAAGGAATGAAAACTTCTAAAAGTTGTAAAATGGATATATGTTATCCTTAAGGTGTACTCAAGTAAATACAGAAACTTAAAAAATTATGTGCTAAAACCTTCTTCGAGAATCACGTTATCGAGTGGTGATACTTGTTTGATAATCGGTGCAGTAGTTTGTC
>DVQP01001729.1:0-14509 GCA_018231745.1 Danaus eresimus
ATATAAACAAATCTAAAGTATATAGCAACTATGGTATATTCTCATAGAGAATGGAAAATCTCACTCCATCTCGTCTGCCCGTGATCACGTTTGCTGCAAAGTATCCGAAACGTTAGAGATACGTAGTTCAATATAACAAAAAGACGCGTAACACAGAAATATGTTAAATTAAAGGAATACAAACAATTTTGTTATATATACATAATATGACAAAATTATATTGTAGGTTATCTAACCTAAAAAAATAGAGTTAATTGCTTCGAGAACCAAATAGTTCTAAAATTAGTTTTGTATTACAATGTTTGGTCCACAGACTAACCGATGTGACCTACTGACGCAAACTTTGTGCGAAGTTTAATTTGTGTTGCGGAAAGCAAACCAAGGTCAAGCCGGAAAGTTAGACTCCAGTGGGCCTGATTATAACCCCGTTTACACAGAAATCTAATTTAAAAACATGAATAATTATTAACACTGAAATTAACTTTAAAATTATATGGAAATATTTGCAAAAACTGCTTAGTTTTCTCTAAATTATCGTCGTATAAATTATAGCAATAACGAAAGGATTTGTTGATAGCTATTTATATTTTATTATTGCGGTTCTATGTATTCAATGTCCAAATAAGGATTACCAGTGACCCGAATACGACGAAAATTGTTATCTAAATTATGTATCACACATGTATATAATGTTATATCTCGTCTCTATGTATGTACATACATGTATCGACACCATGACTTTCATCTGTTCAATACCAAATAGTATTAAAATGTTATTTATTCAGCTAAAATAGCTGTTCTAAGATAAAATAAATGTTATAGTTACGTTATTTAGTAAATTATAAATTATTACTTTACTACGTTGTAATATGGTTTCTTGCGAAACTGTTTGCCAAAAATATTATTTAGATATGAACACAATTAAATTAATTTCATTTTGGAATCTTTTTATATATAAATATCTCAAATTTTTCACAGGGCACTAGTAAGAAAGACAAACTTCACCTTCGTTTGGCAGAACTATACAACAAATCTATGGACAATGTTGATGTATTCACCGTTTTCACCAAACTGACTGTTAAAGACGCCTTCCTGGATGTTAGGTTCTCAGCACACGGATCCCCGTACTTCGAGGCCGAGAAATTGGACAGTATGGTCGTCGGGATACAAGAGAAGGTACGCTCAATCTGTTGCGAAATCAATCGTTTGTTATTCATAGCGCGGTTCGAATGGGTTGACGGTTATTAGACCTTAATAATGCATGAGATCCGTTCCGTTCGTGAAGATTTTTCAAAATTAAATCATACACCGTAATCTGATAATACAGAGCTATCAAATAAAATTTATAAGTTATAAGGAAGATTAGAATATTATTCAAATTAAGTTAAAACAATTCCGTAGCCACTACTTTTTGATTAATTAATTATGTTAATCATACATAATTTGTGAACTAAAATATTTATCGTAAAAACAAGCTGTTAGTATTATGTCACCTATAAAATAAATAACTTTATACTTCGCAAAGATAAGTAAAGAAATTTTAAACTTATGATTCGTGACATATTTTTCCAACACATAAAGAATTCCATACACAGAATTCACCTTGAGAGCAAATAGCGTCGCTGGCGTCGAAGCGTCTAATGACCTCGCTACGGAAGAAATGAAGCTGTATGTGTTATCTTATTTAAATTTTCTTCAAAAGGAAATTTAATTCTGGCTTTAAATAAAGTAACGAAATAAAATAGAAAGAAAATACATTGTTTGTCATCACAAAACCTAAGTATTTGATTAATTATAATAAAAATATAACGCATACGTACTCCGATATAAGCTGAATTATTCGATTTCTATTAAAACGAATGAATTATCCCAGTCAGCGATAATGGTTATATTGTACAAAGTAAATAAACTGGTATCAAAACATTTAGTAATGACTAAGTTTCCACATCTATTTATATCGTGGCCTGAATGAAATGCAATTTATACGGTAGCACTATGCAGCAGTTCCGAAGTTTGTGTGAGTTAGGTTAGTTTAGATCAGCGGATTATTGAACATTCGTTTTCAATACCAATTGATACTGAAAAGGATTTAGCGTCTTGCAAATAACAGTTGGGGTTATGGGATATAAATTCAGCACTGAAATTGAAATTGTTACCAATAGCTGGAAGATGAGCTCGGACTGAGGATATATATGGTGAAAATTGACGAATGCCTGATAGAGAAGGAACAGTGCGAGGATTCCTGTCGGAATGTTCTCATCAAAAATAACGTGCCGCTCTCCGTTTATACGAACACCACAAGCTTCGTGGGGGTATCAGCGAGGGTCGAATCCGAATGCACTTGTGACGTGGAAGAACCGCTCATTTGTTTGAACGGAGGTCAGTATGTATAATATTACTTGCAATAATATCGAGAGATTGTCTTCTGTATGAAAGAAATTAGAATACAATTCTTAATATTAAGTTTTGGACTAAAAATAACGTACAAGTCACATGTCTTACTATTTTTGATTTATAAACCTACTAACCTTTTGATACGACCGTGCAGATTTTAAAAATTCAGCTATATTTTTGTATGACTTAAATTCCTTTATATAGAAATTCATTTAGAAATAATAATGCATAACATTGATAACGAATAAATATTTTTTACGTATACTAAAATATCATACCCAAAATCAGACGAATTAGAATTGGAAAGGAATAAAATTAAATCATTGTACCATTTTCTTCTACTAGGGACTCCATTCGCTGATAAATGCGAATGTCCCGAAGGTTGGAACGGTCCGCACTGCGAGCAGACCAGTATCGGTTTCCATGGCGACGGCTGGGCCATGTACCCCTCGCCACCAGCCTGCCACGAGGGTCACGTGACCCTCACTGTGACGTCACACACTAGCAACGCTCTTGTCTTCTATCTTGGTCCGTTGAAATTCAACCCGCTCTTAGATGTCCAAGGTAAGTCCTGGTATTCTATCAAATTATATTAAATTCGCAATGTATGTATTGTGCTAAGTAGTACTGACTGAACATAATATGATAAAATCTCCTATTATCTGTCTACATTATACTTGACATTATTGTCTTTTAACATCACCGACCAAGTGTAGTTAATACTATAGCTTATGTATGTGTGTACCAACATATATAAGGTAAATTTTATTTTTGTTGTCATTGCTTCATTTTAGTTATTAGTTATTTAATTACTTATCATGTGACAATGATATTGTATAACATAAAGTTCATTATCAGGGAACCATCAAACAGAAACACGTTAAGACGTCTGGTAACAGAGACGTAATTAATTATTGTTTTCATTATAATCATATATCATGAACTAAGACCGGCTTAAAGTTATCGCTGACGTCTCATACCGCTGTATTAATGGTAAAAATCCTATATACACCACGTCGGTATAATTCACGCAATATGCTGACCTGGTTTTCAAATGCAATGAGCTTTAAGTTTAACATTTCACAGCGTTCAATGTTATGTTGTATGAATGTCGCTTAAAAACATTAAAACCATTCTTAAATATAGAAATTAAAAGACTTTAAAATATATTATATGAAATCACCGTTTTGATTGGATCGATTTATCAAACGTACACAGGCTATGTCACTGAAGTGTTATATATAAGGTGGCGCCTTCCGTGTTCAAATTTATGCCTATGATTAATGGTTTTAAGTAATCCAATAATTTTATCGTGTATATGAATTTATGTGGGTCATTAAAAAGGATTTTGCGAAAGCTTAATACAATAGATCGACATAATACATGAGTCCTTTGAATAGATAGCTAAGTCTGGTACAAAAGTATTCTGATTTGAAACTTTAGCAAGAAAACTTACGTAGTTATTTAAAAACAATACGTTGAAACATTTTTCTGAAATGTCAAATAAAACTAAAGAAACCATAAACGTGATAAATATCTTAAGAGTAATATACTTGCACTTTGGCACGGCTTCCGCCAGAGCAAATATTTCTTCTTGCGCTGCCAAATTGGCAATACTGTTAAGTGGATTGCACACACTTGTCGCAGATATGAAGGTAATTTGTGTCGAATGCACGTGTAGATTGAGATATTTGATGATGAGACGCTATTTATTGAAATGTTATTGAATTTTAAATTATTATCAATAATAATCCTATAGAAAATTCAAATTTAAATCATATCATAATCCTAGTTGTATGAAGAAAATAGATAACTGAAACACATAGCAATTCAATCTAGACTAAAATCGATCCTATGTCGTTTTTTTGGCGTTTACAATGAAAGTATTCACAAGTTGGGAGTGAGTTTTCAACTAAAACCGACTTGAAGCAACAATGTCGCTGAGCAATAAATACGTCAGGCTTGATTGGCGTAACAGCTCGAATAATGATTTCCAGCAAAAACACGATTGTTCTTTCTTGAGCGTCGCACAAAAAAATGGATTTGATTTATAGCGTATGTTCTGATAATGTGATCGATGCTAAATGTCAGTAATATAAAACTAAAATTGATATGTATCGATTTTATAACGTCATAAGGGGTTTTGTGTTACAATTTATTTCCCTTTTGTTGTAACAGAACACTTGTATGTAGTCTATTAATATTATAGAATCAAACATCAGCTGCTGTAATGATTTTTTAACGATTATGTAATAACTGACAGTCCCGTGCCGCTATGATTTATACAAGCGATGCTAGCGTGATAGAGTACCTTTTTTCCCCACAGTTAGTTTCAATTCGTGGATTACATAATTATTTTAGCCTCGTTTGTTGTTTACGATGCCCTGGTTTTGGAATTTATCATAACTTCAGAAAGATAACACTTGAAATTGATGTTTCGTGTTCTGTCCTGTAATGTTTGAAAATGTTACAATAATGGACTACATACCAATTAAGTTATTGTGTTATAAAAGATTCATTTTTAACAATTTCAAGTTCATATAAATACAAGCATATCAAATATGATCTCATTAACTCCGACTGTAGAAACGTATTCTACGTTATTGTATATTAAATAAAAAAAACAGTAATATTTTGCTTAAATGATAAAAAATAATGAAGAATTTTATATGGTCTACACCATACCATAGAATTTGTAATATTGCCAGAACTTAAAATAATATTTCATTCGCTGGTAACGCAAATCTTAAAACCTCTATCTAAGTAATCAACAACTATAATGTAAGCCATACTTGTAATGAGCTCCTAAGTCCATTTCTGAGTCAAACAGTAAGAGCCTTATAATCCTTGAACTTCGGCCAAGATTGTTGATCTTAAGGTTATTTCCACATTAACATCGCCACTCCATTATGGCGTTACAACTTCTAAGAAACGCATAATTGTGCTAATTAAATAGAATTATTATTTGGCAACAATACGAAATGGGTTACAGAAATACACTGGGTTGGCCTAATTTGATACAAGCGTAACATTTTAATATATTCACGGGTTTTAATAATATTTTTTATTAAGTTCACAACAAATAAATCAAATTAATAATATTTAAAACTCAAAAGACATGTTGGTAAAGAATTTAAGTCAGCATATTCTCTTATACAATCCTTGTTACAGATTTCATGTCCTTAGAACTGATAGATGGTTATCCGATACTATTAGTGAACTACGGATCTGGTACGACACGTCTTAATAACAGTGTTGTACATGTAGCTGATGGTAAACCACATTTGATAGAGATAGTCCTCATGAGGAGTTCCATTGAAATGTTTGTGGATAGATGTAAGCTATCAACGTGTATGAGCCTAGCAGCCCCTACAGGACCGAGAGAAATACTAAACGGTAAGCTGAAATATACTTAATCATACATTGAATATAAAAAAGATTGTCACTTAATAATTATAGAAATTTAATATTAGAATTTTAAATTGTACATCCAACTCGAGCCATATTCTGTGCGACGAAAAATCTTGCTGTATTACATATTAAAAGTCTGCGTTGCTTGATATTTAAGTGGAAATAATATCTCTAGGTTTATTTGCGTCTCACACATCCCGCGGAAACCTAATATAATATTTGCAATGCTTCAAAAGTTTTTTTAATATATATGTATAGTGGTGGATATTTAAATTTAAATTAAGTATATCACGAAACCTTATTAAGTCAGTAAATTATTTCTTTCCTTATAAATCCAATGCATAACAGGATTCCTTTAAACTCGCTTTTCGTAGCTACACTCAATAGCTGAGCATAAATCATAAAATATGAGAAAGTATTTGGTTACAAGCGTCTTTACGATCAACTTATTCGGATCCCTGACTCGCAGATATGAAAGACATTTCAATTTTATAACAATTTTCATTTGTGACTTCACTTTCGACTCGTAGATTTCCTCTTTCAATATATTATACGGAATAACTTATCTCGAAATATCAAAAACAGAATATCTTTGCATCAATGTGTGTTAGAATAAATACAGAAGATATACAAGATAATTCATGAAATAAATATTTTCAGTCAACGGCCCCCTTCAGTTGGGTGGGGCGAGCGTAGATTTACAAAGTCTAGCTAGATCGTTCGGATGGCGTTACGTGCCCACAAATCAGCACTTTATGGGCTGCATCAGCAATTTTACGTACAACGACTACGTGAGTATTACTTTTTATTTTGCTGTACAAACTCGATTACCGTGTCGCATTCGATCAGACTGAAATATGTGGCCTACACCATTAAGCCAAGTAGAATATTGTCGCAATGTAATTATTTTTTTTATAATTTTGCTCTAGATGTACAATTTGGGGAAGCCATCCGTTGAACGGAACGCAGATCCCGGATGTCAGAAGAGTGTATTCACAGCCGTTACATTTGGCATCGACACCAACTTTCTGGTCGCCATACTTGTGTGCATCGCGATATTAATAAGTAAGTGGAAAATTTAATTAAATAAATGTTATATCAAATTTTATCACGTGCATTAAAGTTTGTTCAAACACTCTGTATATAAGGTGTGATACGAAAACATCTTTATTGAATATGTGATATTACTCTTTTTCTCTCATAGTTAGTAGCGTTTCCTTATAGATTTCGCAAATGTCAATATTTATACTACGTACTTACTGAAAGTCAAAATATTAATTTGTCAATTGACACCGCGTTTCAATTGACACATTTGTTGTGGAGTTCTTGTCTGCAATTAAGTGGCTTCTTCCACCAAACAATACATATTACTTCCTAGCATCACATCTCTAGAGCTATGTCGCGATTAATCATGTCCAAACATTTACTTGTCTGAATAATTATAAATAAATACAATAATGTAATGACATCGTGACATTCGCGGTCCAGTGATGACAGATTCTGAATCACAAGACCAAACGTTATTTGCCATCTATCATCACTGGAGAGCGTAGATGATAAATAACAAGACCAACTGACAGACATTCACATGTGGTCTGCCCTTGATCAGGGTTACTCCAAATTAACCTAAACGTCAAGAGTATGTTTTTAAAATAATTAAAAACGCTTTGTATTCAAAGATATTAGTTTTGTTCATATCCAAAAAAGGCTATACATAAACGTCTTTTTCAGTTCTCCTTCTAGCTGTGGTTGTTCACCGGAAGCGAGCTGATGCTTGGGCGGAGAAAGAGTTAGATGATATAAGAGAGAACATCATCGCTTATGAAGATGAAGGTGGTGGTGAGGGAGACGCTGGCTACGACTTACACGTACTGAGACAGATGTACGACGGCCCTCCACCAGATAACGAACCAGCTTTCATGCATGTGCCAGGTAATTTATAAGATTTTTTGTTTGGCAGAAGACATCAAACCGTCATGTATCATTCAGATAAATCTTGAGTAGTTTTGGTGTTTAATTATAACTTTGGATTGTTTTTTGCAACGTCAAAATGAAATTTGGACCAAAATTGACCTTTATAATGATATACTGGTTTTTGTGTGTCTCATATAGTAGTTTTTCAATGACTATTTACTCCAATGATGGTACCTAAAAACATCTTAAAATCGTTTGTTAAACAAAACTTTTAAAAATAATTTACTGACCAACCCCAAATATGTCACAGTGGTAGGCGCAGCTCCCGATATATCAGGATTCTTGGACGACAAAAAGTCCGTCCTGGATCGAGACCCAGATATCAATCCATACGACGACGTGCGTCACTACGCTTATGAAGGAGACGGGAACACTAGTGGCTCGCTGTCCTCGTTGGCAAGCTGTAAGTATTATATTATAAGAATGTACTACATAATAATTTATAGGTAAAAAACAATTAGTTACACGTTTTAGACATTTTAACATAGATATTGTGTAAGTTGAGATTTGGTTCAGATATGCAGACACTCAACCCAAAACCTTGAGTAAAAACAGCGAATTCTATAGTGAAAACTATCAACATGACCGTTTTAACGTTCTTAAATTGTAATAACATATTGGTTATTATATATACTCTTTGCTTCTATGTCAAATAGAAGCACGTGTTTATTAAGTATTAGTTTGAATATAATATACTCGTAAGTTGTCATAAATTAGACTGTTAACTGGATGAAAATAGTTTTAAAAGAAGCATTTTGTTACGCTATGAAAATTATATGATCGCACTCTATATTAGGTCCGCCGTCACCGATCATAATGCCTTCTCGTAACCCATTTATAAATCGCATTTTACTGCAAACTTTTTTGGCAGTTAATATGAATTATTCTATTTTTTTTTTAACTTAATTTAAACTTATTTTTATCTAAATTCAATACGAGATGTGTCACTGCAGTGTATTATTTTCTATTTTTATCGTAGGATTTAAAAACTTTGACAATTAATATACATAAAATTACTGGGGACGTGGGACGTAATATTCCTTCGCAAATCTTTCTCGATACCAAAATTTCTATGAGAGTCCTTGATTCCTACAACCAATTAACGAAAACATAATATGGCGTTTATTTGTATTGAGAATATTTAAGTTGTGCGATCTGTCTGAATCTCTGATTAGACAACTGTCAAACAAACTGGCTGTCATATTAAACGTGCTAAGAAAATAGCACACCAAAAATATTTATAATAAAATCGTTAAATTATCCATAATAGTCTCTTTATACTAATTTTATTTCGATTAGGATGTAGTGAACTGTAATTGATATAAAACGAAAGCTTAAAAAAAAAAAACCAAAATGTTTGAAATTGTTTAAAAAGCTTCTATGTATAGCTTGGCTATAAAAATACGGGCTCACATTTATTTATGCAGACAAAATAACGAGGACAATCAAAATGAAAAAGATGTCAGTAAATATATACATTTTAAAGCCTCACAGACAAATCGGATTGTATCGACGGACGCCAAATTAACATGGCTAATTGACAGAAACTACGTTTCTCCTTCCTTTAAAACGACGAGGAACTCGTAACTCCGTGCATGAAATAAAAAAACAAAAAAAAATGTCAGATCCGCAAAAAAGTCAACAAGAATTTCACAGACGAAATTCTACCACAAATTTTATCTTTGAAACTTAAAACGCTATTATTTTAATTAATGGTCACACTAAACCATTTTAAAGTATATATAAATTGTATTTTACTTATCTGTTCCCGAACAGGGCTAAGTGTATCTGAAAAAGTGTCGTTCTGTACTTTCTTCTGTCTAACCAATTCTTTACCCTGATTACAGTACTAAATGGTGGCACATATAAATTACGCTATCTATTTCATTTATCGTACTATTTTAAAAGCTCTTTGTGTAGATGTATTGCCAAGACAAGACTGATATTGTAAAGGCCGTAATTAGATTTTCAATAGATTTAATCTGTTTATCTATGAAAATGGCATCAACGAAATATGTAGACAATTGATTACACGGAGATAAGAATTAATTATTTGGAATAACACCCTTCCTGTAACATAAAATGTATGAGAAAATCTTAGATTAGATGTTTAGTAAATAATCTAAATAGAATTGATTAGAATTGGTATAGTTTCATTCTTACTAGTTAATATAATATTTCACGACACTTCTTCTTTGTTGTATTTTAGTTTAAGGTGAGATGGACCTTGTATTTTAGTGTACGATTCATAATTTAAATGATATGATATGATATGATATGGTATTATATGATACGATATGATATGATATGAATCTCGTTATTGACCCATCTATTTCTCAGGTACTGACGACGAAGATCTCAAATTCAACTACCTATCTACATTCGGGCCCCGTTTCCGTAAGTTGGCGGACATGTATGGAGACGATGGTGAAGACCGCCAGCACGAGGAGTCCTGGTGCTAGCGCCACGCCTGGCTCGTGTAGCCAAAAAACAACCTAATGTGCACCAATTAAGGTGGAGTTTACATTGGACATGTGAGACCAAGCTTTGATGCCTTAATTTGAAACCCACCGGTCGGTCGCCTGTGATAATCGTTTGGTTTAGCTTTCGTTGAACGGTTCTAATTCATTCTCTGTATTTGATATCGCATACCAGTTGTTTTTTACGTCCGTTTCAACATTTCCATTATAATATTAACACAGCTTACATAGTTCGGTAATGTGTAATGTTTTATCTTGTATGGGACGTTTAATGTTTTAAGAAATGACTGATTCGTATCACTCTAGGCATCGTTGTAGATACGCCTGAATTACTTGTATGTAATTTTTATATTAAGCAACTTTGATAAACCTAAGTCTAGGACATATGTACCTATTATATTTTTATATTATGATTATTATTATTTTTTATGTATGATTGTAAATTATTAGTGAATCTAGTATTATGATTGGCAGCATTTATGACAGCGAGGGACGGTTAGTGTGTTTAGTGCCATTACTTTGGTTTATATGTAGCTCTCCGAAGAATTATTTTTTTGTTTTTTGCTCGTATATCACTCGTTTAGTCAAATTAATACATCCCGCCCATTGTAAGCTAATGTGAACCGCGCTTTATATTGTTAGTGTTAAGCATTTTTTACAATTTCCATGTACGACGACAAAGTTCGTCTAATCTTTTGTTATACATACAAATAAATAAATGTTTTGATTACTTTAATTTCTGTAGTTTTTTAATAGCCTATTTAGTATAAGTTGGTAACTTACAAAGCTATTTATCTATATACAAGAATATTTCAAATTTCATCGATGTTTAGAACTAAATGTAAATATGTAAACTAGTACATAAAAATGTTTAAAATAAATTTTAAAGTTTTTTGTATCGTAATTATAATACAAGGTGTCTTATTATTATGCATATCAACGAATTCTAATGAACACTTCACTACTTCATCTGTTAAATGTTATGAATAAATTTAATAGAAAATAACATTTTTTATTCATAACAAACAGTATAATATTCATCACAGATTAAAAATATGTTTTAATGGATTCCAAGATAAGGCTAGGTGTACACTGTTAGTACTGTAAAGCCTGCCTCTAGTTTATATCAAGATATCCCGTGAGATGTAGCGCGGGGATGAAGGAACAATCAATCTTTCTGATTTATTACAGTCCGTTAAACCTTGAGAGTATAGGCATAGTTTAATTTTAGGCTTGTAACTTAGGATCCATGAGCTTATAAACTTTTTACGCGAATTAATACAAATTATTCTGTTCTGATAATAAAAAATAAATACGAAAATATATATCGATCATTCAAAAACACATTACTATTGCAGTTTATTTTAAAAAAATGTTTTAGTCCGCACACAGCAGACATTTCTTTATATGTAATTAGTTTGGATTAATTTTACTTATTGTTTCTAACGTGTGATTCCCAATATGATAATTGGACATTACTGGACAGTATAAATCTTGTTTAATAAAACATCCAACGCTATCCAAATTCGTCTTGATCACATATCAGTATACGTGGTGAGCGCGCCCTTACGCAAACACTTGTCCAAACACTTGTCCAAACATTTGTCCAACGTCGATAATCAGCGTATTGACCAAACATTTAATTAGCGTTTTCTTTACGCGTACAATAGAATTTCTCAACACTATATTTTGCGTACAAATAGCTTAAGGTATTATAAGTACGGTCTGTATAAGAGAAACGTCTATAAGAGATTCATTCCTACATTCCATTGAATTTACTTATGGTGTGTAATTTAGAATTATCGGAACAATTATTCGTACTTAGTTTGTTAGTTATAAGTACCACTGTAATACGTATGGTACACTATCAGACGCGGACACTGCCATTGAATTCTTCAGCGTTCATCTATTTGTAGTCTCAAATTGATTTTAAACGAAACCACTGTCGGTTTGAGAATATAACTATAGATAGGACGTATCTATGTGTGTGTATAAGTATTTTATAAACGCGTGTGTTGCTATATGAATGTATTAGTATAGAACAGGTTGCCTGCTATTCACACTACACTTGTTCGAGATACGTATATGTGAGTAGAGGTAACAAAGTAGTTTGTAATGAAATGTTTAAATTGTAATAAATGGGTTTAAAGCGGAAAGTATTTAAGTGGTCTAAGTATAGACGGAGGAAGAGTCCGACTGAAGATTGTCATATTAATTGTATAATTAGATTAAGTGCCGTACATTTTTAAATTGTTTATATAGACATAAAATATTCAATTCATTGAAATAAAGTGATGAAATTGAAATAGTTTTATTTGTACGTTAACTTATCAAATACCTTTGCCTTGAAGTTTTTATTTTTATTATTGTATTGCTTAAGATTTCATTTGTACGTTAAACTCATCCGAAGTAAGATACGTATTATTTACCTTTTCGTACTAAGCAGGCCCTTCTTAACCGGTATTTTTTTCATCCTAATCTCTTATTATTTACGCTCGAAACATCTCATATATAAGTGATTAAAATTGCTAACAATAGCTTCATATTTGTTCCCGACGGGTTTAGGGAAAAAACGCCTAACGTTTATCCCTTATAGAAATAAGATTTTTTGTAACTCTATTCTGGTGAAAAAAAAAAAACACAAAGCCTCGCCTGACGTGGTTTCTTTAAAGCAGTTGTGTAGAATATTTTTCTTTTAATATCACGATTCTCAGTTAGATATCTTAAATACGAAGTTGCAAGTCCAAAGTTTCTAAAAAGCCTTTTGCATTTTCTGAAGCAATGTTAAAAAGTTGAAAAAAGACGTCGACCGACCAGATTTAAATGATCCTCAGAGATTAAAAAGTCGCCTACAAACAATATCCATTTCGAATTAAACTTTTGTCCACAAAAAATAATGTTATCCGTCACATTACGAAGATTGCTGAAGTTTGTACAATTTCCTTCTCGGTAAGCATAATAACTCGATATATCATTTACACAAACAGCCCGTCTTGTTCTTGCAACGAAAATTTTCAGCACCTCACTAGAATATAAACTATAATTAGCCTAACGAAAAGTTTTTCTTCTCTCATATATGCAAAAAATATACATATGTATTATTAAGAAAATGTGTTTATGCTAAACACTTGAATTGCAAAAAACGACGCTGTTTGCGTGTCGCGGGAGGTAATTGTGATTAATGCCTCGCCACCTCTAGTTCAGGCTTCTTAGAAATAAAACTGGTATTACCAGAAAATTAGATGTATTTGTTCCTGAAACGAAGGCGACCACAATAAAGGCAATATTGGTCTGCAGTTAATGGCGTGAATAAAAAGTTAATTACTTCCGGTTATATTTAGTTCTCTAATTCCGAATATTTTTTGTGTACAAATTTGTTGTTTTTCTTATTGTGGTGTTATGTTATAGTATTTTTAAATTTGTCTGTTATAGCTGTTAACGGGAAAAATATTAAAGAATTTTTATATATTTTTACTCAATAACGCCGTTTTTATATATCACGTACTAAGTGGTATTGTAAAATCAAAATAATTTTAGTACAGTTACAAGTTGGAATTCTGAGATAGTGATTGCGTTATTATATCTTGTATGCATTCTTTTTGGCCTCTCCTAACAATAGCTGACCTTTTTTTATTTTGTTTTACGTTATCCTTTTTAAGTGTAAAACATGTCAGAAACAAAGTGTATAACCTCCCTTATTTGAGACCCAGAGTTTGAGGCACTCTGGGAGAGGTCGAGCAAGAAATTTTAACGAGCAAACAATTGTGAATGGGACTAACTACGTGTCCTCATGAACCAAAACACTCGTTTGATGACTTCACAGGATTTGACATAACTTTTAGGCTGATCAAAATATAGGATTATTTTTAGACTTTTGGAAATAAAATTGATGTTTAAGATGAAAATCTGAATATATTTCTTTTATTTTATTTTTGTAGATCTTAATGAAATTCTACTTTTCACTTACATTCATTTGGGTTTGAAGAATTTTGCCGACTTACAAAAACTCAAGTAAACTGTTTGGTTTTGTATGTTTGATAGTACGTAACTCATTAATTTTTTTATTTACATACTAATTTATTTTGTCTTACTTCCGAAGACATCTCATATAAATCATCCAGATATTAACTTTCGAAATGTAGTAATTTGCTTCTAAAAAATAAAAATAAGAATGATACTAATATTTTTCGTATAAACTACGCGTGATTTACCGTAACCGTGATCACGTGAAACGTCGGTAGTATGTAGTT